>JBBYHO010000020.1:8870323-8881476 GCA_038382025.1 Adansonia gregorii | reverse complement strand
TACAAGCCTTAAATAGTCCGACTCGGATCTTGGACAAATCTAATTTCAGGCAAGGCAACCCCATATTTATTCTTTAATAATTACATTTACATTTAAAGGAGCAAATGAAATAATTAAAATTACTTTCTCAAAAAATTAATTTACTACCAACCAAAAACCTTCTTTTTTCCTGCAACAATTCCAACCCTAATTATCGCATAATCTTCTCAACTAAAGAAGCCTCACATTGGCCACCGAAAGGTCAAAAAATTCCGCTTTCGCTCTCGTCAATTACTACTTCTATTATTAAAGTAAAAAAAGCAAAATTAATCCTATTGCATCTCACTCTCAGCCTTCCTCGTCAGGACCCGTGGCCTCTCGGACGGCCCCGATGCAACCGTGTGAATGCGTTTGTGATTTGAGAAGATCCCCAACCATTATCCTTGCGCTTTCAATTCCACGGTTTGTACTTGATTGTACGGACCTTTTCGTATTATATATATATATATACATACACACTTAGCAAATTAGATACGCTACATTAAAAAATTTTAAGAAGGATACAAATACTTTTACTTCTTAAATGAAATAATATAATATGATTCATCAATAATATATAAATTTATATATTATCATTAATATATCTAATATAAATTCTTACTTTTAAATTAATCTTGTTCATAAATGAATTCAGCCAAAGATGTTGTACATTATAAATACCTCCCCATTTAAAAGAAAATAAAAATGGGACTCAACGCTCTCTAAGTCTAAAAACTCCGAAGTTATTTCATGTATCATACATAAGTCCTAGCCAATAATTTAGTAATAAAGAAAATATCCTGGCCAGGACTTGAACCAAATTAAGCTTTCAAAGAAAGATCTTAATCATCCTTTGGAACCCCGAACACCCCCCCCCCCCCAAAAAAAAACCAACAACAACATTGATTAGGCTTTGACACATATTATCTTCAACCACCTCTTTGGAAGGAGAGAGAGATTTCCATTCAATCAATCTGGCATGCCATTTATGTATAGTGACCTGTGATAGATAAGAAAAAAGCATATGCTTACCTAACACTTTGTACTAATGATCAAAGCCAAATATTCTCAAATCTTATGTTTTTCAATTCCAACACCCGGGTGGACAAAAAACGATGCTAACCAAAACAAAAGCGACAAAGTCATATGCTTGCATGTGTTATCATGAGCCTACCGTGCAGGTGTGTCTAGATGGCTGAGGAAAGATCTCAATCTATCTGGCTACTTACAATAACAAGTTATGCCCAAGATTAGCCATGCTTATGAACAACCTGCATTTATAAAAACACAGCAGCAGATTAAAAAAATACACATCAATGTCACAAAAATAAGAGATTATTGCCATGTCGCACCAGAACTATAAATTGTTGTCTCAAAGTGGGCCAAGAACATTACAGCACTACAAAGCTTTAAAATGAATAAACAATGACGTGTTCTATTTCAGTAAATGTAATGGAAGCTATATGTTTATATAGATGAGAAAGAGGGCATAAAAACCTGGACCAAATTTATGACATCTAATCGCAAAATGAGATAGTAAGCTTGAAAATCAAGTGTACCAAGGACTTAATAAGATTTTGAAAAAATGGCAACTTCCTTCAGTTGCTTGTTATCAAACATGTTTGGGTCACCTGGGGCTGTTCAAAGGGGAAACAGCGAATCATTTCCCCTGTTTCTTCTTTGACTTTAATTCATCAGCTTCACGGCAACAATATAGAAATATATTATTAGACTTAAATTCGGCATGTCACAAAGGTACCGTCAAATGAATAATGGAAATAATTCTGCTATGGCTATTTTCAGTATCTTAGAGAAGCCCTCTGCCTAGCCGACCAAGGACCGCTCACTCATTTGATGGAGGATATTACTTCCTTGAGCTTACATCCACAATGTTACCACAAGCAGTCAAGGAAGCATTAGAAAGAAATGCAATGAACCCAAGAGAGTGCAGAGAGAGAGATGCATTCTATTCAATTCAAAGTAACTCCACAAAGCTTTCCAAGCACTCACAAGAGAAACAGATACAACAACATCAATGTAATGACCATGAAACCATGCAATCTATTTCTGGGAATATGAAAATATAATAATAGTACTTGGAGCCGCTGTCAGAAATTAGAAAAGAAAAATACTCATAATGAATTTTTTATCATTTCTGGCACTGCAGGTAAAGACAGTGGCAACACGATAAAGAGATTTTGCTGGTATGATTACTTAAGTAGATATAAGATTGATACAAAAATATACCTTTTAATCAGGACATCAATTCGACTAGTTTACTTCTTTAGGAATCTAGATCAATTATCTAATGGAATATGTTAAACTAGATCATTATAGATTGTTTCCCTAATCCTTCAGGGTGATCATTGAACTGTAGACAATTAGTTACGCTACCTCTGCAAAACAAGGAGCTAGTCGTACAGCTTAAGATCTGTTGTTTACAAATGAAAGAACATGTTCACCAATTCAGTAATGTAGCACCTACGCTTTAGCTTGACATAGTTATCATAAACATAAGCAGCAATACATCACTAAGCTTGATTCCAATCCAAAGAATAGAAAATAGGCGGCCATAAATAGTAACATAGCTCGAAAAATGTGATTGGTCAAACTCTCTGCTTGAAACTGTAAATAATTGCTTGAGCAGGAAAATGCCTGTCCCTCAAAGATATTGCCCACTGAAGGAGAGAAGACTGGATCTCATCCAACCTGTCTTTGCCATAGGTTTCTAAAATATTAAAGGTTCCATGGATATTCCAAAAACTTTCCCTTGCTTCCCAGGAACATCTCTTCTAGACCATACTCCCACTAGAAACATCATGGGGACCAATTTCAATCCTCAGAGGTACTCCCTACAAGAGCATTTTCTATATTTTGAGGCAGCTAAAAGTTATTGCATAGTATTTTATACGAGGTAGAGAGAGAGAGTTGTTCTTAGCAAAATAAGATCAGACTATGTTGCATAATGAAATAACATAAGCACCGACAACAACACAAGTGATGGATAAGGATTGCATGCATGCTAACACTAGCAGTTTCCCTCACCACAGCTCTTCATTTGAGCAACAACTGAATGTTGAGGAATAGGCTTTCACACTTCAGAATAACCAATAAAAGAGTTACCACATTTTGATGTAAAGAACATAACTTCATCTCCCAGAAATTGAAGTTCCACCCTGGTGTCCTCTGATCTGTGTTATCAAGATCAACTTTAAGTCCTGCAGTTTCTAAAATTTCTGCAACAGATGATGAAGCATTTAGAACTCCTATTTTCTCATCAACCTTCTTCCAAATTTGTAGAATTACCACCTGGTCGTGTATGATGGACGCATAAAAAGCAATCATCATATAAATAACAAAAAGTAATGCACCAAACATAAGTTTTATTATATCTGCATGGTCACTTGAAAGATAAAACTGAACCAAGAAAACAAGTTATATTCTAATTGTTATACTGGTAGTTGTCGATGCTACCTGTTTATATTGCTCATTTCCTTTAGCTTGATTTTTTATTGTATAGTGTAGGGAAGTAGAGATCGTATCCCACAAGGACCTTTCGAAGTTTAAAACTGATTTTGATAATAGAAAGAAAAGAAATTATGCGATGAAAAAATAATAAAATCTAATAAAAAGTAAATATGGATTTGATTTAAAACAAAATAAAAAAACCTTAAAAATAATTTAATAAAAATCAACAATTAAAAGACTTTGGTAGTAAATCGATAGTGCTTACTAATGTATCACCATCAATTATTAAAAACTCTTATGCATTTTTTTTAAACAAATAAATCAGCCCTGGAATCAAACATGTATTGACTTCCTTATTTCCCCTTACTTCCTAATTAACCAAATTAAGCACTATGATTAACACTTATCATTTAATTACCCTAAAAGAAGCTTTAGAATATAATTAAAAAATAGCTTTTGAAAACTAAGAAAGTTTAACTGATTCAATTTAACAAAATAAAAAGCTGATTTTATTTAAGAAAGACATATTTTTCATAACTTTTAAAATGAAAACTTGACCATGCTCATTAAAGTTATTTTGCTACTTATGTAAAACTAATCAAAATATTACGTATTTGATTAATTAAACTAGCTCTAGATTAAATATGAGAAAACTACTAGTATGCATCCTAAAAGTTGAAATTATATAACCATGACATTTAAATAGAAAAACACAAGATATTTGTAAAAAAAAAAAAAAAAAACTTTGAAAACAACTTCATTTTTTTCTCATGAAGTATAATACAAAAGCTTGCAAATCTTTTTACTACCAAAAAAAAAAACTTAGAAAGGCATAGTTTAGAAAATAATGAATACAATAGAAAGGAAGAATAAGAATGAAATGATCAAAATTGTTTAACCCCTCTCTATTTATAGTAAAAAAATTCAACTAAAGCTAGGGATAAAGATAATTAAACTAATTTATCAAAATAAAAATAAAAAATCAATTTCTATTTTTTATCTTGATCTCTTGAGAGGTTATGTGTAATCTTCTTTCTGAATATAACCACAAAGTTGGATTTGTGTTGATTATCTTCATTTATCCAAGAGATAAATATAATCTAAAAAGTAATCTTCAAAGGTAATTCCTTCAGCTTTCAAGCTCTTAACCCAAGTAGAACTTCATCTTCCAACTTCTCCTAGTGTGATCAAAGTTTTTCAAGATCAACTCATTAGAATTCAAAACCCATACAAACACATTAACTTAGCCAATTTTTGCTTCTTTTGTATTTTTCATCCAATTAAATCCTGCAATATAAAAAATAAAAATAAATGCTTGTGATAATTATAAAAAAATAACTAGAAAAGATTAAGATAGAAAGATAATTTATATAAAATTAAGACTTATCATATACACATCGTAGAAACAGTCAATAGTTGGAGTTATCACATAGACCGTAACAATTAGCAGATGTAAATGAGATCATTTAAAACAGTCACAATTCTAATGGTTTACAAGTTAGCAATATACAAGGAAAGATAACTATCAATACATATATATGTGTTTGTGTGTGGATGTGTGTACATGTACAAGGAAAGATAAGGAGAACAGATCACTAGCGCCTTCATACTCGCAATTATCTTTTCCCTCAAGTAAGATTAAGCAGTCTCATCAGTGTCACACAAAATAGTCAGTAATGCCCTATTTAGACACCAGTGTAAGTTACACTGGTATGCCCACAGAATGCTTTGTCTTCACATAACATGATTGAGCTTTTGCAAAACTGGAGGCTGCATATGGACTCCATGGTAAAAGAATTATCACTAAAGGGACACCTCAATGGTTGGAATTTGGTAGTTTGAACTTGGACGTGTCAAGTTCAACTTCAAATCTTAGGAGGACTAGGTGTTTATGGGATGGGGTTAAGCTACTTCATTTTGTCACCCAACGCCCAATGAGCAGCCATATGCAAGCATAAACCCACAAATTTTTTTGTCAAAATAGTAATAATAAACTTTTCTATGAGCATATATGTGTGAGAGTGTGTACTCTCTTTCTACCTCTAGAAAATGTAACACTCCTAATTCTCTTGATAATTTATTTTAAGAACATCATTATGTATCAATGAATTGGATGAAAATAAATAAATAACTTCTAATTTCCAGAAAGTAGTTCACAAAAGAAGCTGCCAGGATAAGTCATTCTACTTCAGAAGTTCCACCTGACAGAATGGGCAACTCCATAAGAGCCCCCAACTGTACTTCATCATAATTTCTTCCAAACCAATAACATGCTATTTTTTTTTTATAGAAAATGGCAAGTTAACGATTGCTATGATCAAAGAGCAGTCTCAGCCTCAATAATTTTATGTCAGCAGCATATTTAGCATTTTCTTTTATCAGAAAAAGACCAATCAACTGATGCCAAGAACAGTTCAGACCACCTATTACAATTCATCACCAAAAGACGTTTTTCGATACCTGTATTGGTGCAATTTTTGGAGGAAGCATCAGGCCAGCATCATCTCCATTGGCCATGATAATACCACCAACAAACCTCGTGCTCATAGCCCAAGATGTTTGCCACACATGTTGCCTTTCTCCATTTTCATCAGTGAACTGTACAAGCACAAGTTTTAGTGCCAATATAAAAGCCAACAATGATATGCGACAAAGAGAATCAGCTATTCATATTAGCTTGTGAAAGGCCTAGCAAAATCAAATATTGAAGAAAAAATTTTAAACTACAAAAGCTGTGATCCGTTTTGTGACAGGAACAACTGAACTAGTACATAAAACATCGTCCAACCTATAGATTTAAGAAGTGTAATAATTTATATTTATAAAAAAAATTCACTCACCTTTCCTGGCTTTTGGATTAATCTGAAACTGCTAGGACCCAAGAGTGGAGAGAATAAAACACTAAAGATATTAGAACCATGAAAAAAAAAAAAAAAAAAGGAAACTAAAGCTACCTATGTCTACGGATATCACACAACCAACAAAACATACAATTACTAAAAGTTTCTTTCCAAAAAACAAAAGGAACCCCTTCAAGCTTCAGAATATTACACCGATATATCTACACGCATTTGCTTGATCAAAGGGTCTTTGAGTTAAAAAAATCCATGACATACACACATTCTCTAATGACTCAAGCTTTAAAGAGTTAAACACAAAAAGATAGACGGTTCATCTTTCAGTTATGTGAAAGAAATATTAGAAGTGCACTGTTTGCCAGTCACTTGCTGAACATTATACTTCATACTTGACAAATTATTTGGTCCCTGAATGAGTATCCATGTTAGGATTGGAAAAGAGATACAAAAGAAGCACCTAATCTATCAATTAAAATTGTCCAAAAGCACGGGAGAAGTTTTGCTCGAGATTGTGGCTGGTTCACTCTCGCAAGGCCTTACAATCACCCATCATAGTCTCTATTGTGTAGGTTTTATCAGCACCAGCAAAAGTTTCCACTTTAGATTTTTGACCAGCAATACAAGTATTGCAGCTTCCTCATAAGCAAACTTTATATAGATGTCAATCATCTGTATTGCCTGCAGTTCTGTAGCATCCAATACTTTAAATAAAAACATTACATCTAAAATCATCATCACTAAGCCGTAGTTAAGTGACATAAAATCTCTTTTTCTGCCTCTTCCAGTGTGGCATGAGCACTGTGACCTTCCTGCCAAAGAAATTCAAGAGTCCTAACAAATGACTTCGTGCACACCTCCCGTCTTGTGACATTTGCCCACCGAACCATATAATTCATATCAAACAACAAAAAAACAGTGAGGGGCAAACCTTCATAAGTGTATAACCAGGCTATATATAACTAAGCTTATACCTGATCAATCATAAGAGGAAGATCACGATAACTGTGAATCCACTGTGTAAACATATGATGTACAATGGTTTCGCTGGTAGGTAGAACCTGTAACAACCTCAATCAAAAACAAAACTCAGGTCATGCGAAGTTCACTGGTGAACAACATTTTCACTAAAAAGTCATTACCTTGTAATGCATCGATGAGACTCAGTAATCTTGTAAATAAATAGAGTTAAGCTAAGTAATACTATGTTTACCACAAGTTTCTCTGCGATTAACTTTCCTCCTCCAATTGTAACAAGTGTTAATTCTGGACTAAATCCCTCAATATAGCTAGCTTCTTTCTCTATAAATGAGTATGAAATAAACCGCAGTCGTCAAGTAAATTTGAAAAGCTATTAACATAAAATAAGCAAAGCAAGTAAACAAAAGAATGGCTAATTTTCCCTTTTTCTTTTAAAAAAGAAAGCCCACACCTGTGGAAAGTGCATTTACTGTGCCCAGTCTCCTTGAATTTAACATTCAAATAATCTGCAATTTTTTAAAAATCGACCAAAAATTTGAAAAAGAAAAAGAGAAATGGAAGTAATAACAGATAGTGGAAATCAGGAGGAAATCAAGCGACCTGAATTGCCTCCCAAATAGCGTAACCGTAGGGGCGAATAAACATGGTACCCCGAACTAGGCCGTAATCAGCTAGCTCGGCATTGGCAATAACATCAAGGTACCAATCATTGAAGTCCTGAGAACGAGGCGTGATGACTCCGTCTTGGATTCGGCTGCTCTTCTTGTTGTCCACTCGGTCCTCGGCTTCATGTGGGCTCGATGCCGAGCTCAGGGCGGAGAACCCCGAGGCCAGAAGCGAACGGAGACGGAGGCACCGCCGCAGAGAAACCAGGGAGCGTCTGGTGAAGGAAGGAGAGAATAGGGAGGCGAGCGTTGGCAGTCTTAGAGACGACACCATGTTCAGGGGGTGGTACGTCGGGGCTTTTGTTTTTTTCCTTTTTTTTCTATGAATCTTTGGGCTTCTCTTCAGAGTCGGCGAGATGAGGCTGCTGACGTGGGAGTTGGATGTTTTTGTTGGTGTGCATTCAAGATTATGGTCCTTCGATGGATGGGTTAAACTTAGTAATTTGTTTATTTATATTATAATATAAATATATTTAAAATTTATATTATATAAATTATAAAAATATATTTATATTGTATTATATTTATTAATTTTATATATTATATTTTTATAATCGTATAGAATATTATTAAGTATATATTTTATTGATATTTTCTCTAGACATTAGTAATTTTTTTAAAAATAAATCGGACAACACTTTGATCGAATATAATATATTTAAAAATTAAAAAATATGATAATAAGTTAATATATTATATTTATATTTTATAATTTTAATATAATTTAATAATTTGTATTATATTTATATTTATAAAATTATTGAAAAATACATACACCAAATCTCGTTTTAATTTTTTAACTTCTCGTTATCCAACTTGATTTTAGTTAATTGGATTTGACTTTTTTTAATTTGGCTCGTTAATTAAGTCATAATTATTAACTTAGACGTTTTATTAACAGAACTTATTTTTTATGAGCTTATTATAAAATCGGGTTATTATTAAATAAGATTTATTATTCAATTGGACACATTGTTAAAGTAAACTTACTCTAAATTTGGATTTGTTTTATTAATGCGGGTGGTCACAATAAAAATTCAAAAAAAATAAAAAAATAATGAAAATGAAAGACTAAAAGAAATTAATCTGCAAGATAAAACAAAATAAAAGAAAATAAATTTATCGAAAAAGGGGAAACGGATGGGAGGTGAAGCATGCAGCATGCTCCCCCTCCTCCCATTGGTTCCACATCCCTTGCGTCGGCCGGACTGCTTTAAATACAAAACGGCAAGCAGCCAAAAATTTTCAACTCCCTTGCCACCGACCAGCAGCGGTTGTCGTGGCTTTGGAGGGGGCCCAGCCAGTAGCTTAACCTCCTTCAAGACTTTATGGCTACCACAACCCCAGATCTCCAACACAAATTCTAATCCCAACCCTTCGTGAAGCCTAAAACAGTGCTTCAAAACCATCATAAAGACACAGAGATGAAAGATGGAGTTTTTTTTTTTTTTTTGGAGCAGACTGATATTAGAAACTATTCCTAAGAGCCACCATCAACATCCAGTCTTATCCTCTACCACTTACCGCCACACTCAGCCCTCTGCCAGACCAAAATAGCCATTGCCGAAATCATGGAATTAAAAAAAAATTGTAAAAAGCCCTCGACAACCAACAACAAAAACCACCATAAGTTTGTTCCAACAGATTTACTCGACCGAAATCAGCGTCAACAGATAGAATTTAATCAATCATATCTTTGATCTTGATTTTGGTAGAACCGCCGACTTAACCGAGATATAATAAGTCATTAAAAAGAGAACCGAATGGAAAAACATACATTATTTCTTACCCAGACACAATTATCCAATTAAAGCTTATCCATTACCCAATAAAATTTTTAATTAGCCTAGCCTCTAATCCATTACCCAATTAAAACCGACCCATACCTGATACCTTGACCCTATTACCTTCACCCAAATCAGAATCTGATACTGAAAAGGGGCAAAAAAAAAAAAGGCAAGCCCAAACTCCACTAATCCTCTCGAGCCTCATCCTTCTTCACATTTCAGTTTTCACTGTCAGCCCTCCACAAACTCAAGGTCTCAGCTCTCGAGCTCTATCCCTGTACGCCTTTTCGCTCTTGCCTTTGACCTGTGGTCACTGCTTCCATACGCCTCCGCCTCTTGGTTCTTACTCTACTCTTCTCTCGCTATGATTACGTATAGCATTATGTATCGTTGAAAATTGAATTAACAAAGTTTGGAATCAATTTAACCGATGGAACTGACCGAAGTGAATCGATATCGGTGAAGATAGGGGCCGTCTATTTCGGTTCTAACTATATGGAAGTCGGTTAAGTTGATTTTTGATTTTTGCGTTGAACCAATCGTTTGCTCTATGTAGGCCTATAAACCACAACAACAATGGCAAAAACGGGAACCAAGAAGAGTCAACGATAAACAAACATAAAATGAAAATAGAAAAGGGGTGAAAAAGGGGTCCAGTTTTGAGTTAATTTTCGAGGTTAGAAAACTTTTTGATTAGGGTTCACTTCAGGTTTAAAATGAACAAAAAGAAAGGAAGAACACAGAGAGAAGATTACAGATGTTACGATTAGAATTAAAACTTATTAGATTAAGTCCAAGACAATTTCAACAAAAGAATACTCCATTGAATAAATTATCAAGAAAAACGCAAACAATCAATAGGCAAAGTAAAAAAGAATCCCCTTTTTTTTTCTATAAAAGAAAATCTAAGAAAAGAAAGACTATTAAGGGTTTGAGAAAGAAACTTACACGTAAATATGGGTCACATAACGAAATTCAACCAGCCTTTCTTTTACTTCTTCAACCAAGTTTCCTCGGAATTTCCAGTGAATTGAGAGATTTCCTTTCCTTTGCTCGACCAATAACTGGGATTTGTTTTCTCGACCAACTTCCTTTCTTGTCAAGATTATGGTTTTTGTTATGAAAACAGTATTAATGGTTCTGAATGTGATGATCCCAATTACCACACTGAGTGGGTTCGTTTCCTCCATTTATAAAGAAATGACGAATTCTCAACGGTAACTTGGCCTGCCTATACGGTAATACTCTTTCATTTTTTTTCAAACAGTTATTAGACTGACAATTTTGAAGCCAAATCTTCTATTATTTATTTATTTCTCTACTTTATTATAAAATTAGGTATCATATGTTCGTTAAACATCCACTCAGTTATAAAAATT
>JBBYHO010000020.1:8821388-8831472 GCA_038382025.1 Adansonia gregorii | reverse complement strand
ATATATATGTATAATTTTTAAATTTTTATTACATAAAATTTAATGTTTTTATATATTTTTATCGAATTTATCTTAATTCATATTTTAATTATTCTTTTTCATATATATATATATATATATATATATCTCTTTGCATTTTCTTCTCTTATATTTTTTTAACTGAAAATCCACATAACCAAAAGCCCAATACCCCAGCCCCGGAAATCCAATCAATATATTTGTTAGATTAGAATCCAAACCCTAATATTCTCCTTTTAGCTTTTATTCCGGCGCAGGGACCCGTCTCGACAGGTACATCTCTATCCTTCTCTCTAACTCTAAGTCCCTTCACTGCTACTTTACTCTTTCTGAGTAGTTTTTTCGCTTCGATTGCTTGGGAAACGAAGTGTAAGGGGGAAAAAAAAAACCAAAACTTTTGTATCAGATTGCTTAAGTCATTAGAAAAAAAAAATTGATAGACTAAGCTCAAATATTGAGCTGCTTTAGCTGGTTTCATCGAGTGCAGAGGATTTAAGTTGCGTTTATTAACTGCTGTGCTTTGTTTGGTGTGTTTTTTAGATGATATGATATTGGCTGTTCAGATTTTTTATTTTATTTGTGTCACAAGCTTTGATTTATGTTCTATTATTATGCATATTTAATGTTTGGGTATGCACAATATACGTTTTTTCTGTTTAATTCCAATTTTTTAAGTTTATGCTTTTAGGTTTTGAAGCCCGTTTCATTTTAGGTTATAATGTGACTATAGATTTTCATCTTGAGATATTTGGAGATTAATATGTACCTATATTTTGTCCTATATTAACTGTTCATGCCAATATATTTTGTGAAATTTGAGAGGTTTATGAAGGAAAGAACAATAAAAGGGTTTGAATCCTAAGTTAACGTCATTTATTTATCAACCCATGTTTGAAGCAGGAGTTTAAATCAGAATGATTGGTAATTTGGATTTAAAAGATTTTTGAAATTCTGCACAAATGTTGTGTTTTTCGTTTTACTTATATATGATTTGTTTTTACTTAAGCAGGCATGGCTACAACAAAGCAGCCAAATACTGGCCTCTTTGTAGGACTACACATGGGCCACGTTGTAACCAAGAAGGAGTTGGGTCCACGTCCTTCTAACCGGAAAGGAGTAAGTACAATCTATACTGATTAGGTTTTATGTAGAATAATAGTTAATGATTATAGGTAATAGCTTTTTATTGAAAAATAAAGTGAAAAACTGCATAGGGAAAAAAGTAGCAATACTTTTAGATTGCCATGTTAGATCTGTTGTTATTCTATGCATTTATCTTTTGAGAAGGCTTGTTTCAGCCTGGAATTTTAGTGAAGTGCGGCCTGTTTTTTTTTTTTTTGTTGGCGTTTTCTTAGTTTGAAGTCACAGTCCTGATTTCTTTATTATATTCAGAAAACTAGCAAAAGAGTCCATTTCGTGAGGAACTTGATCAGGGAAGTTGCTGGTTTTGCACCATATGAGAAGAGGATCACTGAGCTTTTGAAAGTTGGCAAGGACAAGCGAGCACTCAAGGTAGCTAAAAGAAAGTAGGGAACTCACAAAAGGGCAAAGAAGAAGCGTGAGGAGATGTCTAGTGTTCTGCGCAAGATGAGGTAATATCTCATATATCCGAGGAGGACAACCAAGTATTTCTTGTCTTATGTTTTGAGGGTGCATTTGCTATCTGAAAATTGTAGTAAATCTTTTTCCTTGTTTAATGTTCCTTGCAGGGCTCACACTCACACTGGAGGTGGAGGTGGAGAAAAGAAGAAGTGAAGCTTATTTTCATGATTTTCTCTCTCTGGTGACAATATTTACGGTCTCATGAATTAGAGAAGTTTCTTTAGCATATTTTTTAATTTTTTCTTTTTTTTTTTTTTGAGCCTGAAAATTGTTTTTATTTAAACTAGAGATGAGGAATTGGTAGAAGAAGTAATGTGTTTAAAATTTGTGTTTGTTGAATTTTATGTATTCCAAGGTTTTTGTGCTATTTGCATAGATCTTCACTTCCCTTGACAGTTTGTTCCGTCTCTAGGCCGAGTGGCGGAGCTTTGTTTTCTAGGCCCTGTGTAATTGGGGTTCAATCATTGAGTCAAGAGAAGCATCTTCCATTGCTTCTAGCCATGCCTCGTTAAAACGTTCTATGTAGAATTCCTTAGCGAGTAGCTGATTTGACAGAGGCTATTAAAACCGAATCCATTAGTGGCAATCTCGAACTTCATTGTTTTGGTTGCATTAAGCGTTGGGAGTTTGGGTAGTGAACATCCTAATTTTCATTCAGTTTGCTATTTAATTTGGCCATTAAATACGTTTCGAAATGTTTTGAATCTGAAACTGGTCATAAATATGCATTCGTAGATTTGATTTTAGAACTTTAAAAATTGAATAAATTGACCGAATATGAAAAATTGATTGAACCAGCCGAATTTTAAGCAAGTAACTAAAATAATCAAATTGAAATTAATTAGTTCGATCAGCTATATATTAGGCAAGATAATTAGGTTGAATACAAATAGTATAATTATATAGTGGCCAGGATAATTAATTTGGGATAATTAATGTAAATAAATTTATTTATGTTTTCACTTATGTGTTGATTTGTTGAATGGGTTTGCTTTGGAAAATAGAAAACTGTAAACTGATCGAATATGATTAGTTACCAAAACCAACCAACCAGATGTACCGGACCTAATAAGATTGATTTCAATCGACATTGGTTCAGTCGGTTCGTGCTCACCCCTAATTCATCACTCTAGAAGCTGTCATAATGAAATGCAAAACAGAACCACGGTCAGGCTAAGAACAGAGAGCAGCAGTTGCAATAATTTCATTTAATTTATCAGTACACTTTTGTTTTACAAAACCATATTGAATGATAACTTGCTATACCACTTTTCCAATGTGAATTGACCAGAGGTAAGAAGTATTACATGCTTGTCAACTGCAAAATTTGTTCATTGGGTGCCCATGAAAGGGGAAAAAATGTTCTACCAGTGGAAGGCTATGTTCTGAACCTCTGAGTGAGTTTCTCAACTCCTTCACGACAATCACCTGCCACTCGTTTCGCACCTTCTTTGACGGCCAAGCTAAATCCTGCCGTGTTTTGCTGCAACTCTTGTACTGACCCCCTAGCCTTCAACACAGCCCCGTCTTTGAATTCTTCAGCCTTTGCACCTGCTATGGAGGACCACTTCTGCAACACTGAGATCAAATACTGGATCCTCTGGACAATCTTATCGATGACCTCCCTAGATTTCCCTTTTACTTCACTTGCCAATATCTTGAGCTTGCCCACCAAAGTTTCACCCCTGCTAATAGTTCCTTCAACTGCAACTTGCTTCCCTACATTTTCCCATGAAACCCCTGCAACATTCTCTTCGCTGAGGTTGTCGTCAACAACCACTTTGATTCCATGCCTCTCCCACCGTTCTCTAGCCTCCTCCAGGGCTTTTGCATGTTCTCTTGCTCTTTTTGCCTCATCCTCAGCCCAAGCCCTGAATTATGGAAAGTTTTTTTTACCATGCATAAATGTAATCAATTAAAAATCAAATGAGAACTGCACAGGAACACTTCTCTCAGAAGAACTAAAGGGGCAGATTACAGATAAAATAAGGAAGAAAAACATGGGGCAACAATTGAATCTTCAAATGGATTTACAGTAACCCCAAAGAAGAAAAGCCAATACCATTCATGATTATTCTTCCATAAAAACAGATATAAGGAATGCATAAGAAATATTAATTTGACCACCATGGAGAAGTAAATTCATAATAAAAATCAAGCCAGGTTTTCTTTCTAAACTCAATTACTTAATATATTGGTTTAGCAGTTAGCCGAGCGTAAAACTTTTGCAGTTTTAACACAAATTTCGGAGAAAAATACTTTTGCAATTTAAACAACAATAGGAATCATTATACATAGAACATCATATCTGGTGCATTTTTCCCCAGTTCTGCCTACTGACGAAGGTGACATTTATGGATTGAGCAGATAGGAATGACCATATTTGAAATCTGATAAATGCAAATTCTTGTGAAATGAGAATTGACCAATGTATCGTCTAACAATTTATTCAGCTACAGAGATATAAGAGAAAAAAAAAATGCAATCACCCTATCTGCATCCTTGAATATATTATCCCACAAAATAAAGCATCCAACATATATAAATTTGAAGAACCATTTGTCATTCCTCCCTGTTAAGCTGTTGCAGTTTCAAATTTGAAACTAGATAATAATACAGTTTATTTCCTTACCTGGCCATGGATAAGGCTTTTCTCTCCACCTCCAGCTCATGCTGTAAACTGGCAATCTCCACGCTTTCATCCTCTGTTTCTTTTCGTAGTTTGCTAATCCTTTCCTTCTCATATGATATTTCTACCTTGTCACTCATCATGCTTTCCAACTGCTCCTCAACTTCACGCCTTAACCTTGAAAGAACTTCCATTTCAGCACCAATAGCAGCTCGGTCCTTCATTAAGGCAATATTCTCTTCCTCTCTCTCAGCTCTTAACATTTCCAGTTCATGCTTTGCCTCTTCGGCCATTTTTTCCAAAGCATCAATCTTTTCCCGTTCCATCAAAAGCTCTTTTTCAAAACTAGCATTAACATCTTGCTCAACTTGAGCTACTAAGGCATTGTGAGTAGATACTGCATTTTCCGCAATAGACTCAGCTTCGATGCATGCAAGCTCCTCGCTTATTAGGTCAGAAGCTTCACCGGTTGCAATAGCAACAGCAGCTTGGGCTTTTGTCACAGGCTTATTTGGCTGGAACAGTCTTGTACAACCTGTTCAGGATAGTGACAATAACAAAGGCATATCAATAATTAAAATGAGATGAAACTTAGAGAAAGTAATCACCATTAAGATGACTTACCAAAAGCAAGTGCTATTATTCCTTGTTCTCCACTAGACAAATCAGCCACAAGTGCAGGCCATGCATCTGGATTTATCTTATCAATGTCTATAAAACCAGAAAGTTGGTAGACGATCTATACATGACCACAACGTAAAATCAATACCAAACATACCCGCTAGTATAGGCAACAGAGAAGATGCAATGAAAAATAAACAAACTCAAACATAGGCAACCTTTCTGTCAGCTTCTGGGAGTTGTCTTCTCTCTAGGGCCATTTTCCAGCTTACAAGATCCTGGCGTGATAGAGGGCTGAAGCATAAAAATAAGAAATAAGAGAAAATAAGAAGCAAATTACAAAGCAGAAGCAAAATACCCTTATATCTATAAATAAAGCAATTAGTAACTGTAAAAGTAAAACTGCAATGCATTTTCATTCATTATTTTAGCTTTTAGCCACGCCAAGTCAGAGAGTTAGATATCTGGCTAAGCACTTATTCTATGAAAATTTTACAAATAAATTATAATGAAAATGGGTTAAACACAACTTTGGGCATATAATGGAGAATCATTCTTAGATATAGAAGAAAAAAAGCCCTGCAGATGGGCAATAAATAGTGGTAAGATTTGTATCGGAGATAATATTTACCAAGTTAACTAGGACAGCTTGTATTGAAAGTTTAATGTGTGACAGTAATACCTCTCAGGAAAGAAGTAACATGGGCCTAGATCATCATTACGCAGATCTTGATTTGAAAGCTTGCTTGAGATAAGTCCAGCCTCTGCCAAGCCTGAAACATGCAACTCCTCTGTTAGCAACGATGATTAAACAATAAGGGAAGTTACTCAAACAATATGGCCAAGAATATGGAATCTGATTCTCAACCTTGAATGGATGAAAAATCAGGGTCTTCAGGTGTGATGTCATCAAATGCAAGTTCAGTAACATTCTCAATATACATTGCCGGATAAACTTTTGACACTATATTCCTGCAAACAACAATAAGGATTAAAATTTACAAGCAGAAAGGTTCCTGTTACAAGCTAATTTCCCAGTGCCCACATACTGCTATACATAGGAGTAATAAGAAAGACTCCTATACCTCGAAAGAACGCTGCTTGCTGAAACTAACCACCGAGCATAGTCACGTCGTGTACATAGATCGCCAGGTAGAGCTTCTGCCTCAATAACCTGAAAAAGATTCAAATATATGAGCAATTGCTCACAAGTTCTCATATTATCTGCAGGGGCTAATACTCTAATTGTTCCACATATCAGCAAGATTGAAATACCTTCAAAACTTGAAGGGCTGTAAGTGCCTGCCCCTGAACCTGATCAACAGCTGCAGGAACAAGAACCTTCCCTGGATGCGCTTGTAGATCTGCAGAAACTGCAGATGGAGCAGGTATACCAGGAGGGGAGAAGGAACTTATTGGAGTTGGTGATCCAAAAACCGGTTTGCTATCATTTATCTCATTATAATCAATTTTCCTGTGCTCATTTGTTAATGGATGAGCAGGTGCTGACAAAGGAGTTGTCTCAAATGACTCACTCTCATTTAAGTTATTCACTTCAAGAGATGAATTCTTTATTTCAACTGAGAGCAGTGGCATTTCGTGACTCTCAAGGTTTTCTTCAGTTGGAGATGATTCTAAGGTTTCTAGATTGTCTTTGGGTACAGGCTGAGGTTCTAATGTTGGTTCCAACTCTGAACTAACTGAGAAGCTCACAATCAAAGGCACATACATTGAACTGGGACTAGAAGAAGAATCCACAGAGATATTGGAATTCTCTTTTCCTTCTGTTCCAAACTTTCCCTCATCAAGATCATTGTCCAGGTTTATTGGGCCAGACAAGTTATTATCAATAGTTTCTTGGACATTAATCACTTTGTCTTCAACTCCGGAAGGTGCTTCAGGTGAATTGAAATCAAGGTTGCTATCCGATTCTCTAAGGCTTGATGCAACAAAAGAGCCAACCACATCCTCAGATTCAGGTAAATTAGGCGATATTGGAGGTATGTCTAGGAAAACAGACATTCCATCCGAAGATGAAACATTTTGCAAGTCTTCTTGAATTGGAACAGTGTTATCGGCACCATTGTCATTGGATGTGGAACTGTCTACTAAGGAGGTCCCATTATGATTAACAAGATTATTATCAGTAGAAGTGCCATTGAATTCTGAAGGTGACAAAAGATCCTTAAGTGTTCCTGTTTCCATTTCATTCTTCTCAACTTTTTCACTCTCATTATCTAAGGCCAACAAAACTTCCTGTTGAGCTGTTAAGGGTTCCAACTGCTGTTTTGGCCCTGCAGTCAAAAAAATGGTACAATCATTCAACACCAGTTCTCGGGGTTGGTTGTCAATTAATCTAAATCAAGTCCAGTAAACACAGAAAGCAAAAAGTAACAGCATATAAACAGATAGAAACCGTGGTAAAATATAACCAGGTGCAATTGAAAGAGATTACTTACTGGAAGTGTTTCGATTACTTATGGACATTGCTGAAAAGAAAAGCCCTGCTAGCATAACAAGTCCAGCTGATCCAGCTCCCTTAATTCCTAAAAGCAAACTACTTACGAATTGTTATTAGTCCATAATATGGAAATCGCATACCTTAATTTAAACTCATTTAAGCATGATTAGTTAGAACACTACACCCCACACCCATTCTCAGCCCAAACAACCTTGAGAGCTATTTTCCGGGATTATTTGCCAAATTCTATCCCTAAATATCATCTGATTCATATCTGCTTCATTTATATGGAATACCTTTGATTGACGGACACTAAAGAATCATTTACAGTAAGAAAAACATAATTAAAAACTTAATCAGCAAATTATGGTTGGACAAATCTACTAAATGATAATGCTTTTATCAGCTGGTCACAAGTAAACAAAGAAAACCCACCAAAAGAAAAAAAAAAAAAAAAAGCCAAAACTCAACAAAGAAATGTATAAAGATAAATTTTCTTTTTTCTCTTCTACTCCACTCTTGAAAACCAAAATAGACGCCCGAAATTCAGCAAAGAAAAGTAATAAAAACATTTGTTTCTTCGAAGTATATAAATTAATACCTCCAAACCATTTGTTCCTCTTCGAGTCAATGGTATCTTCAACAACATCCGAATCGGACCATCCGGAAAAAGTATCCGCCCCAGCTGTGGAGTCCGACACAATCCGCGAAGCAACACTACGACGCCGTTCCAGCCCCTTACTCCTGCTTTGTGAAACAGACAGGAGCCGAACGCGTCGGCAATCGAGCCGTTTCGCCCGCGCCTCCACGGGAACCGCACGTGATTCCCTGCAATTCCTGCAACGCAAAGCCAAACGGAGCTGAGGCGAGCTAGGTGACCACGAGAAAGATTTAGTAGCCATCACAAAAAAGAAAAAAAAAATGCTCCCGTCGCCTGAAATTTCCGAACTGAATTGAAACCGGATATGAAGATAGAAGTTGAAGGGTGACTTCTTCTAGGGTTTTTGATTGGTTTTATTTGTTTTTTTTTTGGTGTTTTGGTACGGACAAAGAGACAAAAGGATGCCTGAGGACTTCTTTGTTCTCTACTTATCTATCCATATGATTACGGACACTTTGAGTGTCATTTTTCCTTTTCCCTTTTTTTTTTTTTAATTTATTAATTATTATTTTAACGAATGTGTAAAAAATTGTTTGGAACGTTTCTGCTTATAAAGCGAAGACCGCGGTAGACACTGAGATTAATTTTAGGAAGATTGAAAATACTTATAACGGTATGATTAATTATTACAATAATAAATTAAATATTATAATAATAAAATTAAAATTAATGATAAAATATATATTTAGATTTAATTATAATAAGTTTAAAATAAAAATTAATTATTAAAGATATTATATTAAAATATAATAAATAATTAAAAATTATTTATATTAAATAATAAAATATAAATAAAATTATATAATGTTGAATAATATATTAAAATTTATTAAACTTATATTTTATTAAAATTTTATGAAAATTATATTTATATTAAATAATATAATATATATTAAAAATTATTTAAATTTAAAAATAAAAGGAATTTCACCCCTTCAAACTTCCATTGAACTGGACCCTGCTACTCCAGTGAAAACTAGGGAGGCGATGGGGTTATCTCGCCCCGCTGGAGGTGGTCTAAATCTCCCGCAGTGAAGGTGAAGTAGGGGGAAAATCTCTCTACCTTTTGTCCAGATTCTATAGCACCATAGGCACGACAGAATCTAAAAGAATTTGTTATATTCACATCTTATAACTCAAACAATCACCTAAAATTTACTAGATTTTGTTTAGAATAATTTATATGGTTAGTTATAATATGACTTAGGTCATTCGAATAGTGCAAAAAATAAACTTAATTTAATAAATTTAATAACGAGTTGAGAATAACATTAAATGCACATGTATATAATAAAATGGGTGAGATAATTTTCCTTTTGAATTAATGCAAATTTAAGACGATACATATCAAGCTATTCCAAAAACGATTTTATTTATTTTTCATTGATTATTTACTTAGAAGTATAAATATTAATATATCTATATATATATAAAGAAGGACAGAGAGTATTGATTTTATGAAAAGAAATGATGAAAAATTTTAAAAGTGTATTCGGTTTACTGTAATAGAAATTTTATTATAGTTATATTCTAACGTATTACAATGATGCGATTGTTTAATTCACGCAATAACTATTCAACAGAATAACATATTAGATTTTATTTTGAAAAATTATTGAATAGTTATTTCGAATTTCCTACTGAATAACCATTTTGACGTTCGGTAGAATAAGAAATTACTTTAAGGTAAGAGGAATTGAATCTTATATTATTCTATTTCATTAAATGAAACTACTACATGTAAGTATTTTATTTTATTACAATTCTATTTTATTCTAGTAAATCAAATGTGACACTAATGTAAAGAAAAAATTACTAAAATAAAAATTCTTTTAGAGAAAAAGAAAAGAGTAGGTAATTATGAAAGTTTTGAAAAATATATGATCTTTTAGTTGCTGAGTAATGAATGAATTTTATTTTATTTAAAAAATTATTTAATTACATTTTAATGTATTTTATTTATATTAAATTATTATATTAATTATTTTCTCATTTTAATGATTGAGTTTATATTTGATTAATGCATGACACCAATTTAATCATTCTTTTATAAATTTAAATATTCGATAAAAAATATTATTTAATTTAAATT
>JBBYHO010000020.1:8768530-8780202 GCA_038382025.1 Adansonia gregorii | reverse complement strand
GAGTCACATCACCATCAAATCACCTGTCATTGTGTCTCCACAACACTTATAAAAGGGTAAGCAAACCGAGAGGTAAAGGACAGCTTCCCGTTTTCCTGAATCTCCTTCACTATATTTTTAAAATACCCATATACTGACTTAACCATCGGAGTGGGCCTCGGAGTATCAACTCCGGCACCCTTCTGACCCTCTTTGTGTTGCAGGACCATAAGTGACCTCAACACAAGTAATATATTTTGCCTGTAAAGGTTTTCTCATTAGGAGTAAACCTGTAAAGGTTAGATTATCCGTCTTGAATAAAAACCAGATCATCCAAGATAGATTTAAAAAAAATCCAGATTCAATTCAAATTATTAATATTTATATTTAATTATAAGATATAAAAAAATAAGTTTTGAATAATCATTTAAGATTTTCAAATCCACTTGAACAAATAAAAAGTTTTTGCTAACCTAAAAGACCCATGAACAGAACTAACGAATTGACGATGGGGTCGGCAATGAGTTGGTGGAGAACTTGGAAAATGGTTGGAAATACATATCGTATCTTTGCTCAGTGGGGAAAATTTTCAACCAGGTCACGTATTATTGTATTCTTTGTTGGAAATTGTGAAGCTTGAATGCATTGTTTTGCCAAATGGTTTAGGAAGAATGAATTCCATCCTTTAGCGTGCTACGACAAGCCTCTTTGCCGATAGCGACTTCATCCAGTAAGTCAACCCTTTTGACAAATACGAAGATGTACAGAAGAATGTATGTAAAGTGCATCAAATTCTTAATTTTTAGTTATTGAGATGCTAATGTTTTGATCATCAGAGTCAGCTGAATCCTTTATATATAGACTTTCAGACTCTACCAAGTAATAAACACAAAAAGGGGAAAAAGTTAAAAGCAAGCTTTGTTTATCCTATAATCTTCATCTTTCTTCTTAGCTCTTTTCCCCAACATGAAAACTCAAAACTATCTATCCCAGTTCCTTGCTGTTTTCATCATCCTGTGCTTTATTCAAGTTACCAGTTGCCGAAACATCGACCGAGCAACCAGTAAAGAAATCAATCAAAGATTGAGAGACAAGTATTCTCCCATATTCTTAAGAAGCTTATCTGCCATCCGTAGCCTTGGGAAGAAGCCTGGCACCGACGAAATCCGATCATTACACGCAGTTTCACATCGACTTGTCCCCAGTGGACCAAACCGACTTCATAATTGATTGGCTCCGACTGTGACCAAATTCAAGTTTCCGCACAAGACAATACAGATGCAAAACGGGGCTTTACTTCAATTGTGTTATATATAGCATAAATATATAAAGTTGTTTCATTAAGCTGCTAGGTTATTTGGGCCCTTTTTCCCATATTTTGTAGTTATGTATAAAGATTTTTCAGATTAAGGACTAGGTTTTTCTGTGGATCTTATTTATTGTTGGAAGTTCGAAAGATAAAGGAGTCTTGAGTTTTTGCCGAAACGTAACAAGTTTCCCTAGACCTTTGAACAATTCCTGATCAGTATGGAATGTCACGTCATCCCAATAAATCTTCTCCCTGCGCCGATTTTCTTGATTCTTCAATTTTTTTCCTCTAAATTTTCTGGGTGCCTAGCACGTTTCCTTGCGTTGAACGTTTTTGTCACCGTCGTTTGATCGTTACTCATTAGATAAAATAAGTGTGTGCAGTTGACCTGAAAACAGATTTAGGAGCAATTGATTAAAATAATTTAAACTCGCACAAGAATTAGATTACTTATTTAGCCTGACAAGCATAGCTCATATTAAATCAAATTTGAATTAAAATTTTTCAACCTATATTGATTTAATTTGAATTGCTATGCTATAAAAAAATTTTTTAAAAAAATTTAATAAAATAATTTTTTAATATTTTAATATTATCTAACTTACGGGCCGACTTGAGTTTAACCAAGATCGAATTTCAGAGAAGAAGAAAATTTTTATACTTCAATGAAGCTCATGACTAGGGAAATTTTTATACTTCAATGAAGCTCATGACTAGGGCTAAGAAGAATGGCAGCAAGTTGGATAATCTCATGTCTTGGCAGTTTTCTATGAACTTAATTTTACTTTTCTTGACAATGCTGTTTCAATCTTTTAATTTTGATCCAGCTTAAGATTGAATGTAAGATTCTTACATTTTAAAAGAGTAAAATCTTTGCAATAAATATAATATTTACTATTACATTTACAAGATTCGAATAGCAGCCAAACAATTGGAAAGCTACATAAAATTAAAGATCCACAATGAACTACTTTTCTTTTTTAAATGTAATAATGTCAATGATATGAACTTAAGGCTCAGGGTAAGCAAGTTCAGCACAAACTTTAAGATGATTTTGGCATTTTACGGATAGTCCTCTTCCAAATTTTTTAAAAATCGATTATAGGTTTTTATAAGTTGATCGGGTTAATTATAAGGTTATGACTGAAAAAAATTTAAATTTTTTATCCAAATCCGTTTTATGCTCAATCTATTAATATTATTCATATTCATTTGTTCATAATTAATTAAAAATTATTTTTCTATTAATATTTAAATATTTTATAATTAAATTTAAATAAAAATATTTTTAATTATTAAATATAAATTTTGAACAAATCAAATTTATTGAAATTGACAAAAAACAACTCTAAACTCATTCGAACGGCCCTAGCTTGGCACGTCCAATAGTGGTGCCTGCTTGACTTGGAAAGAATCAAGCGACTTACATTTTTATCGATCGTAAATAAAGATTTTGAAAAAAAATAAAAAATAAAAAACCAAACCTGTAGTGTCATTTGCACCAAAAATCAATTTTGTTTTAATATAACTTAGTTTTTTTCGGATATAACTTTGTTTTTTCTTATTTATTTGTATTCTAATAATTTTTTTATTAAATTTTTTTTTATAAACTTGTTGATGGATTTACTTTTTATTTATAATAATATTTACTATAATACGAATTCATAAATTGAGATCATATAACCATTATTTTTGTTTATAATATTACAAAATTATTTTATATATATATAGTGTTCATGGTTGTGTCGGGTAAGATCACGGTTCGAACAAAATTTTCAATTATTTATCCAGGCTTGTTTTTGGTCTGACTCGATTCGCTTATATTACTTATATTTCTATTTATAATTAATAAAAATTAAAAATAATTTTATATTAATAATATTATTTTATAATAAATTTTAAGTAAAAAATATTTTTTAATTATTAAATATTAATTTTGAGTAGGTTAAACTAGTTCGAATTGACAAAAAATTTATGTAGGGTAATGAGTAAACTAACTTATGAATAAGTATATATCACTTTAGATCTACCTATTGATTAGTCGACGATTCAAAAAGCATATGAAAAAGTTCATGATCCAAAAATTTTAAACCAGCCTTGTATAGATGATCTATAAAACCCTAATTCCTAGACCACTAAACTATGCCTACTCCTACTTAAAATCATAACATTCATATATTTAATCTATTCATAGTTTCCTAACTCTTATCTAGTTAATTTGAAGGACATTAAGTTTTTAAAACTTTTAAATCTATGGCCTTTAAAAAATTTGTAGATAGCATTATACCAATTAAATTAATACTCAGACGACAAAATCATGACAATTTGACCAAGTATACTTTATCTCTCTTTTTTTGAATCCATGTTTTTTGATAAAACCATCTTTAAACGAAGTGATAATTTTTGTCAAATATGAAACGTGCTGGATGAAATAAATAAATTTTAGAATATTTGGAAAAAAAGTTGTAGATGACAATTTTGAATTTTAAAAATTATGAACGAAAATAAAATATTATATTTATGCATAGATGCGGTTTAGCAAAACTTTTAACTTGACAAGGTAATCCAAATTGAACTGTCAAATTCACATCTAAATATCTTTTAACATACAACAAACTATGAGGAACCCTAGCAAAAAAAATATAAAAAACAATCGGTAAAATCTTATTACAAATTTTTGTACTATAGTAAATTGAGCATTTTAATTTTTGCACCATTAAATTCAACATTTTAGTCCATATACTTTTAAAATTATAAGAAATAAGGAAAAATAGTTAACGATGTTGAAAAATTTATTTAAATATTAATAAAATGCTGATGTATTTTATAATGTGAAATTTTAAATTTTATACAAAAAAAAAGTTTGGATTTAAAGTCATGTTTGGGTCATTTTTATAAAAAATTTAAAATTCAACATCACATGATACATTAGTAATTTATTAACATTTAAATAGTTTTTCTAGCAACGTTAACTATTTTCCTTTACTTATTATAATTTTAAGAGTACATAGACTAAAATATCAATTTTAATAATATAAAGATTAAATTATTCTATTCACTATAATACAGATACTTTTGATGAACTTTTATCAAAATAATTACTTTTTAATTTTTATAAATATTGAGTTTTTAATAACCAATGCAAATGATCCTAGATGTCACTAACAATTCGAAAGTTTTCAATAAATTTATAGATTATTTGTAGCTTTTATTGATCTTATTCAGTGTAAATTAAACTTTATCGACTATTTTCCTCCAACATTCTTTGAGCTCCAATAGTTTTTTTGTTTTTTATCTTTACAAAAATTATCATGTATCTTACTTATTTATTTATTTTTTTAATATATAATTAAGATATATACTGATCTTTTAATTATTGATGGACAAAGATTTAGTAAGATCTAATCATATAGGTCCATCTCAAAAGGCAAAGCAATAATAGATAAATTAACTAGTATTAAAAATTTAAAAAAATTAATTAATTGATTTTCTAAAAATATAATTGAAATTAATTTAATTTTAATAATAAAAAATTTAAATTAAATTAATCACATCGATTTAATTGATTTTTTATATTTTTTATCATAAATTTTTAGTAATGTATTTTTAACAATTTTCACCCGATTAAATTTTTTTAAAATTCTTAATTTATGCATAAGTTTTTTTACCTATATCTAAGTAACTAATTAAAAAATATCTATAATTTTATTTAATTAATTTAAAAAATTTTACTTATCTAAACTCTTCTGCTGCAAGTTTCGGGTTCCATTTCAACGGCCCTAAAAAACGGAGAAAATTGGAGCCGTCCCATCCCGTTTTTCCCCTACGAAGCGCATGTACCGTGTAAATTTTACACTTCACCAATCATGTCATGACTCGGACTCTCACCGGTTCGCATTTGACTACATTTCGGATTTCGTGACGTAGTAAAATCTAATAAACAAAACAAACTGTCGGAATATAAATACAAAACCGTGGCGTTGAAATAAAATAGAAGGTAGGGGGGAGAGGATTTAATTGTATCTTATCGACAATTGAATTCAAAGTAAAGCACTTTAACTTTGCCAACACGTGGTTTCTGAAGAATGCCTTCTCTCTGAATTAGTAAACAAAATAATAATAATAATAATAATAATAATAATAAAGCTCTTTTCTTCTTATTCTTCTTCTTCTTCTTCTTTTCGTTGTTGCTGGAAGTTGCTGCCTGTGAAAAGAAATAGAGGACCGGACAACTGATGACTGGCTACGGCCTGGCTGGAAAGTGGAGGTCAGACAGAGAAGGAGTGGTAAAAAAGGATAAGGTTAGTGTAAATCGGTTATTTTTTGGTTAAAGTAGAAACCCACTTTCAAGATTCTCTTGAAGCTTTATTGTTTCTTATCAAGGTTTTAGCTTTAGAAATGTAAGATCCTTGCTTTGTTTTTAGCTAATTTTACCTCTGGGACTTGAATTTTGGGCTTATGTTTCTTGAACCATCACTAGCTAGTAATATATATATGTATTATTTGCGTTCTGAATTTATTATAGCATGGGAAATATAAAATCTTTAACTTAAAACTTTAAATTCCTTCTTGATTTTACCATTCTAACAGTTCTACTACTCTTTGCATTTGGTTTTATAGTTGGTGGAGGGTCGATTATGCAGTAATTATTGGTTAATAGGCAAGTTTAGTGGATGTTATCTTGTTTCATTGTTTGAAGTAAACAAATGCTTCTGGATAACTTGTGTAAAAAGCTGTGCATGGACTGTTAAGTTCCTTAATTTCTTGAAAATCAAATTTGTTGGAGGTAAGACTTTGATAGAAAATGAAATCAATAGACTTTATAAATGTTTGCAACATTTTCCTATTACTTACATAACATTCTTATTGTTAAATCCATAGGCTAAAATAGTAACCATACCAAGTTGACTTATAAGAGTTTTGCGAATGAAAAAGCTGATTTTCACAATCTTGGAGACAATAGAAGTCAAGTAAAGAAGGGATCCATCCGGCACCCTACTGCATCATGCATGCTTGATGGTAGATCTCTATTGAGAATTTTAGCAACATATTTTCTTATTTTCTGGCTAGGGTCTTAAACAAATTGATTAGAACTGGATTGGCTTGTGAGAAACATTCTTAGTGGAGTTCTGAAATGTATTTAAGTATCTTTTGTGCCATTCATCCTTGTCTTCAGCTGGAGCAGATGCAATGTTGCAAATGAAGAGAATGCTTTTCTATCATCTATCTTACTCTTTCTTCTTGGAAAGTGAAAGATGATAAAATAAGTTTATTCGGAAATGAGGGGAAACACTTGTATTTGTTATGCTTTTGAATCAGTAATTATTGGTGGTTTCTTCGGTATGACACTTGATCTGCTGTCATACATCATACTCTTCGTTGTATTCAATTGACTTGTACCAGCTTATTTGTTTTGGTATAGCAGTAGTTCTGAATTTTTTCTCTTCTTGTTTTCTCAATGCCATTTGGGACTTATGATAGATGCATCGAGCAAATAAAACATCATCTTATCGGCAACAACTCTGAATGCAAGATCATTCATTCAAAGCTTGCATGAGTTTTGTGCTTATTGCAGTGTTACTATGCTCCCTATGGTGAACTTGATTCCATTCCTGGGCAGAGATGTCTCGCTATCTTGACAAGTGTGGTTCCAAAACAGAAGAGGGGGAAAATGTCTTTGGCAAGGAATCTTCAAAAAATGTTTGCTGATGGGATCTGCTCTTTCCCTTCTGTTTATAACTTTATATGTATGTTGTTGTTTTGCCAAAATTAATTTACTAAAGAAGAAAATGTTTTATTGTCTAGGTAACAGTTGAGAAGTCTGCGGCAGAAGGTTACCTCCAAGATGGTCTAAGGGAGTCAGGATAACAAAGAGCGCACATAAAGTCAGAAAAGATCCGTATTAAGACTTTTTTCTCGCAGTTGTCTGCATGCTTTCTAAAGAAATTTTACGAGTATTTCATTGCGAGCATCCTGCTCCTATTGTATTGGTGGATGTTGATTTGTCTTGGATTGTGATCTTTCAGTTCTTTTTGCTTTAATGTTAATTAGTTGCTTGCCTGTTAGCTTCTGGCCACTTCTACTTTAATTGATATATAATTTCTGCAGTTTTACACTGATCCTGTGAGTGGATATTTATTTTGTTCCATGAAGGATGCACTTTGTTATGTTGAAACTGGGGAGCTTGGAAGTCTTGCACTCAAGCCAAAGAACAAAGGCAGCAATGATGAGGACTTGCAAGAAGATAATATTTATGTATGTGTGATCAGTTTGGATTCTCCAAGCTTCACTTGTTGCATTTGTCAGTTAATTATGTGTTAAATTTGCTATTTTTCGGTTTTCTATCTTTTCTAACTCCCCTGGTTACATTTATCAGTCAATTGAATTTGTTTGTCAGCAGGACTGTCTTGTCTGGTACGCAAGACCAGCTTGTGCTACTTGAATGTTGCACATTTTCACTGTGACATGATGATGACTGTCAGGAATCAAGTTGCATAATTGTAGAAATATGTAAAAAAAGTCCAAACATCTGATTTGTTAAAATGAGATGGACTAAAGTTTTTCTTCCAATCCTTTGCATCTGGTTAATCTTTATTTTATGGTTCTGCAGAAGTCCATGTATCCTGGGTCTTGTTGGTTCCATCATAAATCCGTCTTGATAATGTGTGTATATGTATATGTGTGTGTGTATATATATATATATATATATATTAAGCCTTCAAATCGAAAATCAATCACTCCGAAGATTTGCCTTATTTAATGGTGTCATCCCTCAGTTAGTGCTTGAGGCAGCATTCATATCTATTTCCCTCAAGAAATTGTTCTCAGTTATTCTATCTGGCTAAGCTTGACCCCTTCTTGATATTTTGTTCCTCTGTTCCTTAGTGCCTGCCATTTTTGAGCGACTGAAGGTAACTATTAATGGAAAATGAGACAGAGAGACAGAGTGCAGAACAGGTTTCAATTTTGAGTGGGATGACAAGGGAAGAAGTGATGCTTACTAATCAGCATAAAGGTTTAAATTTTCAATCCCCTGAAACTCTCGTTAGTGTTATTAATTTTTCTTTCCTATTAATCGATGCTTTACGTTTTACGTTATCAACTTTTAGGGAGGGGATCCAGAGTTCTGTGGTGTTGTTCTAATGAGATATGATCCGGACAAATTGATATAGACCAATTTGTGATCGTATATTTGAACATGATATATTGTATCATCTTTGGTAATGGACTATTTGATGCTAAGGTTGTGGTGTTGGTTACAGTAATATGCTTATTGGTGACATCAGATAGGGTAATGCATCTGATCAATCTTCTCTTTCATGCATCGTGGAGTAGGTGCTGAATTGAGCAGCTTGATCCTGTCGGAAGCTAAGGACTTGGAGCAAATAGGAGGAAAAGACTCTGAAGAAGGTTTACATGCTTCAGGCAATGTAGTTGGAGTTCTCTTATATAAACATTCCAGAGAAAATGGGATCACGGAGGATGAAACTGAAAATACCCAAGTGGGAAGGGGCAAGACCAAGCCCAAAAAAACACTTAATATTCCTCAACAAGCTTCAAAGCAACTTGCTGGAGTTGCACTTGATCCAACACGATTACTTAAAACTACTAGAGCTCACCGATCTTCAATCAAGAAACTAAGTAGTACCTGATGCAGCTGAGAATTCTTCCCCTAGTAGCTATATCTGTGTAGCCTCAAAACAGCCTGATCGACCAGAGTCTGCTTTAGAAACAAGCTGCGACCTGGATGCTTATAAGAATAAAGAGCCGGTGTTGGCACCAAATAACATGCTGACAGTGAAGAGTCATGTTGGGAATCTAGAAACAAAATCTGAGGTTGAAGAAGATCTGGGGACCACTGCTATTCCAGGAATACATTCTGGAAAGGTAGAAAGTGATGATAAAACTAGTGAGGTGCCAAGATCCCTTGTTCATATGCCTCTTGCGGATTTATGTAAAGATCCATGCATTTCATTTGCCATTCAAACTCTCACTGGAATTCCATGTGATACCTCAAAAATCCCTGAGTTTAACATCAGTAAAGTCAACAGATGGTGGCTTCTCAACGAGTTCATCCTGAGAGGGAAGAAAATGGAAATATGAGCAGTGAAAGACAAGGATACGGTATTGATATGCCTTTTTTAGACCCAGCTATCCAGAAAGAACGTGCCACAAAGGTTGATAAAGGCCACAAGACTGATGAGATGTCCAGCTCATACCTCGATACGTCTTTGGCGGATATCTGGGCTGATCCTTGCATCGAATTTATAATAAAAACTCTCACTGGTGCAATTCCAGTTGAGTATGATCTGGAGAATCAGGCATACTTTCAGCACCAACCGAGCTCTTTGCTGACCCAATCCGGCAACTACTCAACTCTGCCAGGTATTGGCATAGACAACCTCTCCCAAACTGATTTCATATGCCAGCAATATGATGTCACAGAGAAATCAATGTCTGAGGAACACACTATTATAAATCCTATATTCAATTATACTTGCAGTGGCAAGAGGCGATGAATGCATGAAGGCTATTGTCTTCTTTGCATGGTTGAGGAAACTTGCTAGAATTTAGGAAAGACTGCTAACCTTGAACACTTTTTCCAATCTATATTTTCATTGTTTCTCAGTTGGGAACATGATTTTAGACTGAGGTTTGCATAATACGACCAACTGTGGTGCTAGAATTGTTTTCAATTCCAATTTTGCTGTGGCTGGCTGCTAATCTTTCTCATTATCCTTGGTTTCCTTTCTTTTGGTAAGTTGATGTTTTGTTGGGAAGCTAATCTTGCTTAATGTAATGTGCCAAAATGGCAATATCTGTAAGGAGAAAAAGAATGTAGCTGAAGACAAGTTTTCACTGCGTCGGTTTGATGTTTAGGCAGAAAATTGATCTTCATTTGATTTGAATAAAGATTGTATTTGTTGTTTAAGACGACTTTAAATATATACATAAATTGATTCGAAAAGTGAATAATTTACTCAATGATGATGATGGCTTCTCGAGGTGGATTGTCGTGAGTAGTCTCAGAGGTGGACAGAGTCTGGCCTGGACCTTCAACCTCATTAGGTGATACTAACAAATCTAATACTATAACCCATAACTTGGAAAATCAATCGTCTAAGTGTCGCTTCTGTCCTTATGAAATGTGTTATATGAAATTCATAAAATTAATGAGAAACTTAATCAGACTCAAACTTGTTAACTTGTATCAGAATATAATCAATAAAATACAAATGATTAACAATCTAATCAATATAATATAAATGATTATAATATAAATGATTAAAGTGTCAATATTTATAGAAATATATAATATTTTAAATATGATTATTAATTAATATAAAAAATTAAAAATAACACAAACGTGATATTAACACATAAATTTTCAAGTCTACTTCAACTACATTTTCATTTCAGAGTCATATCACTCATTATGATCCGACACCATGATATCTTCGAGCTCAAGATTGTCATTACCATCTAAAATTCACTATGTTCATCAGGAGATTCATGACTCATCCATCCAATTAACATCGTCACTACTTCTTCATTTAAGGATAGAGCTCGATGTCGTTGGAGTTATTCCTTTTTCTTTGTTTTTTGGTATAATATCGTTGGAGTTGTTTGCCACAAGATTTTGTTCAAGAACAGGCCTACAGCCTTGGTTTCTGGTTAGCTACTTGAACATTTTGGTTTTGAACTTAGCTAATAATTTCTGAAAAGTTTAATCTTTTCCACCGCTAGGAGTTGTAAGATGCACACAGAAAAAGAAGAAGAAGACCCTGAAAAAGAACGTCGAGATTTCTTTTTTTCTCTACAAATTGGGTTCCCTTTTCAGGTTTGACATTTGAGGCAGTTTCTTGTGCTTTACTATGTAAACGAAGCTAGAAAAATGTACACTTGATTGTTTGTCTTTTATAGATGAGATTATGATCCTTCCAACATGTATATATAAAATATATTAAAAATGAATTAACATAGCTTTGATCAACTGATCTCCAGTAAAATTTAGTATCTTTTACCAACAATGCTTATTTTTCTCCCTTAAATCTTAAAAAGACATCTCTTTGCAATTTGATCTTACGGAAAGAATTTGGGTCATCATGAGGAAAAAAAGTGAGGGGCGCGGTTCGTAAGAAAATTTCTTGTTCTGGTTTTTGTTCTTTGGCCTTCTACATACTTATTTGTATCTTATGCTAGGAAATCTCAGAACAGAGGTCTAACATCTCTTCTCACCCTTCCCGTTCATCCCATTCATTTTTAGTGAAAAGATTAATGCAGCAGGTGTCTGAAAGTATTTGAATGTTTCTAACTTGGCTAAAGCCTAGTTAGACTATGTCATTGGTGCTTCAGATGTAATTTCTAACAATTTATGCAATCG
>JBBYHO010000020.1:8699660-8724008 GCA_038382025.1 Adansonia gregorii | reverse complement strand
TTGATAAACTTTAATATATTTTTAATCATTTTAGTGAGTATAAAAGTAGGACTACTAATTTGGCGTACACTCTCGGAACATGCTGTTTTAAATACATCTTAAAAATTAAGAGAGACAAAGAAATCAAGATTTAAAAGTGATTGTAATGCAATGATATGATTATAATTTATAATTTTAATTTTTTTAATATTTTTTTAATTAGAGTGCAAAAAATTAAATATTTGTAGTGAATTTTCAAATAACTATAAATTATAAATAAATAAATTCAATTTATAACTATGAATAATATTTTATTTTACAATAAAAATTATAAAGTTCCGTAATCTATTTTAAGACTCGTTAACAAAATATAATAATAATTATTATATTTTAAGATAAATGATGAAAAAACATATAATTATAATAATTAGGATAATATTTATTACGTAAAGCATTATAATAAACAATATGATCAAAGACATCCTTTCCTAATTTAAATCCCAAGCAACACTAGGGAATGCAAATGCTTATCTGCATGGAATTCTTGTTGAACCGTACCGTACAATGAGCCAAGCCTCTAGGCATCGTCGACAGAGAAAAATGCGTGGCCAAAAATAATATTACATCGTCTTTTTTATTTTAAATTTTATTTTATTTAAAAAAAATTATCATATCAAATTATAATTTTATAAAAAAAATTATTTTCTCAATTAATGATTTTATAAAAAAAAACTACTACCTCAAAAGATAATTTCTCTTTTTATTTGTGAAAAGTATATGTGACCGGTTTCCATCTGAAACTTTCACTTGCAAGGGCTTCGATGCATGCCGGCTATGCCAACACATACTTGAGTAGATAGAAGAAGTAGCAGGTCCCGCAGCCAGCGTCCGGCCGGTCCAGGATAATAGGACACATGGCTAATATGAATAACCGAATGGAGCTTTCTATAGGTGGGTGGGGAGACCTACTTGTCAAATGCTGAGACAGCTAAAAAAGGTAGATTTGTGCCTCGATTTATTGCTGATCGTAGAGGAAGCAAATCATGTCAGTCAAAGAATATGAGCGGGCAAAACCTTTCTACATGTTGTTTTGAAATGAAAATATTATTCTTCTAAATCCAAATACGTGTCGAATTCAGACAGGTTTATTCTTGCGCGATTGAACATCAGATAAATATAGCAGCTCCCGTTTCAAATTCCTTCGGGCCATCTTTTGTCTTTAGCTGTCGTCATTTTCAAATGCGTATCTTATAAAGGAACGTCTACTATTTTACAATTTTGATATTTATTATTGATAATTATCATAATTAATTATAATAATATTTATATATTACGTTTAGAATCACTTCGATATCAAAAACAAAAGGCTTTGTACCCCGTTGGTTGTCGACGATTTCGACACGTACAGCTGGAGTGGAATTTTCAGTCCTCCTTTTTCGATGAATACATGAAAAACAGCACCCTTTTTCTTCAGCTCTGAATCTTATTATTAGTTAGGAAAGGAATAAAGCTTTTTTTTTAATGGAACTTTCAAAAGTCGGTAACTGCTGTGGCCCCGTTAGGGAAAAGGTGTATACTGGATGTGATATAAGTGATTAAACGTATTTATGTTTACGAAAAAAAATTAAAATATATATTCATATAAACATACTCTTGAGGAAAGACAGTCATAGAATTTTTTGAATAAAATTAATTTGAATTCATAAAATAAACAAGAATACCAAAATAAAAGATCGAAAAAAATATTATGAAAGAGGAAAATAATCATGTTCTAGCTAGTTTTATTATTCTTCTACTCTGAAATTAATAAAAAATTTTATCAAACCTATTCCTTAAATTATTATAATTAAAACCTTAATTTTAATGAACAAAATTTAGCAAATGGTCCAACTAGTTAATAATTTATTTCTATCCCAATACATATAACTCTAGGCTATATATACACGAGAAGTCAATTTATATTAGTATAAAATTAAATAGTTTTAAGTGCATGATTAATATTTTACTAAATTGATAGTTGAAGTTAATAATATACTTGTAAAATTTCTAATCATCCGATATTGTTAGATCGATAAAAAATATTAGTTTTTTTACATTTTTTATGGGGTTCAAGTTTTTTTACATTAACCAAATATTTATATATTTTTAATTTATCTAATTTTGATGTGCACTATTTACGTGAAATGAGTATAAAATACAATAATCAAACTAAATAAATATAAATTATATAAAAAATTAATAAAACACTTAAAAATAAATTAATTTTATATTAATATAAATAAATTCCTCATCATATATATATATATATAATATGATTCGCTCTACTTGGAAAGCAACAGTAAAAAATATGCAGGTGATAGATTTATAATTCATGGTTTAAATCATACTTTTTTCTTTCTTTAATTTGGTAGAAATGTTAATGTTTTCGATATTGGGGTTTTCTAGTATACCAAATTTATCACAGTGCAAACTATAATATGCTTTTGGTATCACTTATCGGTAGTTAATATAATGTTGAAAGTAACAATTCCTTTTTTCAACTTGAAATGACAAGACATCCTTTAAGTGGGAATCACTAATAATATATATATATATATATATAAGGATTAATTGCGCATAAAAAAATCAATCAAAGCTTTTATGAATTTGAAACTTTAGCAACTTTAAGCTTTGTAATAAATAAAAGTCAAACATGCACGAAAGTATAATAATTAATAACCTCATAATGTTAATATAATTTTACATATTTTTATAATTTTTGATAAAATTAATATTTTAATAAATTAACCGTTGAACTTGACTATATAATTATACTTGTTATACACGTAAAATTTTAAATTGATTTGATATTTTTATCATATTGATTAAAAAAATTATATTTTTAATATATATTTAACGGTTTAAATTTTTATATATTAAATAAATAATTAAATATTTGTAATTTACTTAAAATTCAGTATGCATAATTTACATGAATAAAATATAAAATATAATGATCGGATTAAATGTATATATCAACTAAGGAAAAAATTCTTTACGGAAATTATATCAGAGGTTAAAAAAAATTTATATGTTAAACTCCTACATAAAAAGTCATAGACCTTGAAAAGCTAATAACGCTCGAAAGCTTTCTGGAGAAAGTACTTTATCTATGCATCATAACCACATGCTTTAAATGTTAAATGAAAAGGACCTGGGTTGATGTTAATAAAACTACAGCAAATCAATGGATCCAAAAAATATGCCCTTTGCCTCCATTGAATTAATAGGATGTTTTAAGCTTATAGATAAGCTCTCTTCTTTCTTTTTTCTCTTTTTTATTTCTACTTTCTAGTATGAGAAAGTATGCGTAAGGAGTGAAGCACCTTAAAAGCTGAATTCCCATTTGTCCAAAGATAATAAGATATTGTATTAAAGTGGGAAAAAAAAGTTGTATTCTTCATTCTTATGAACCCAATAAGCCAATACGTGTTAGATTCCACACAGATATGTATACAGATTTATATATGTTTTGAATTAAGAATTTCAAGCTTTTGTAAGGAGATCTCTAGGAAGCAATCACATCTCTCCAGTGATTTCACCCTTCATGTTTTCTTTTGTGAAAAGAGACAATTTTAAAAAGCTGATCACACATGTCTCTTCTCGAAATAGACATCTTTGCTTGTTATGGTAAGCTGAAGCATTTTCGAATCCTTAGGCTTCAAAACCAAGCTCCATTTTCAAGCCCCTATCTATCTTTCTATCTATAAAAGCTCTTGTATTTTTCCCAAGCCCATTGCATCAAAGCAGCTACAAAGCAAACATATTAGAGCTTTCTTTCTATCTCTCTTCATCTTTTAACTGTTGCATTTATTTGTTTCATATAATATCATGTCGAGAGTCCCCGAGACACTTACTATTGGGAGAATCATAGGAGAGGTGGTGGACAATTTCTTACCAAGTGTCAAAATGACAGTAACTTACAACTCCAACAAACAAGTTGCCAATGGTCATGAGCTCATGCCTGCTATCATCAGTGCTAGACCTCGGGTTGAGATTGGCGGCGAGGACATGAGAGCTTCTTACACATTAGTAGGTTCCAACCCCGAAACAAAGCCCTTGCATTAATTAAATATTAGTATCAAAGTCTTAACTCTTGCACTAATTGACATTTTTTTTTTTCTCTTTTTCTACCTTTGAAGATCATGACAGATCCTGATGCTCCAAGCCCTAGTGAACCGTACTTGAGAGAACATTTGCAGTGGTTTGTATCAGTATCCATACAACTAGGTGTTGGAGATTTGAATCTTTTCTATACATTTTGTTTAATATGTAGTCTATAATTTCTGAAATGTGAATTCACCATTGTCTCTTCCAGGATGGTTACCGACATTCCGGGTACTACTGATGCATCCTTTGGTGAGTTTCCAAAACTACAATTTCATACTTGTTTCTGACTCATGATATTTTAGCCTATAAGAAGAGAGTTTAACACTCAATCGATTTGAACCCCCAACAGGGGGGGAAGTTGTAAGCTACGAGACTCCAAAGCCAACGGTGGGCATCCACAGATACGTGTTCATACTGTTCAAACAAAGAGGAAGACAAACAGTGAGGCCACCATCTTCCAGGGATTACTTCAACACCAGGAGGTTCTCAGCTGAGAACGGCTTGGGCCTCCCGGTGGCTGCAATTTACTTCAATGCCCAGAGAGAAACTGCCGCAAGAAGAAGATAACTCCGCCCGCCCCTCCTTTATTCCACCTTACATAAACATACTACTAATCAATAAGTAATCCACATCAAAAGAAAAGAAGATCATTATCTCTGTCCTGGATTTAGGGTTTGACACGTATGTTTTGTGTAATGGTATGTACTGTTGTGAGAACTACTGCAAGGTAAGGTGACCGTTTTTTATGTAAGAAATCTAGGTTTCCGTTCTGTCAGTGGATCCACATCACCCACGGCCTTTTTTGTGGGTACGTGGTACGCTATGGAAAGGTCTGCACCACGATAATGATGAGGTCCCAAACCACTGGGATCTCTCTCTAATGACATATCCTATATGTAGTATTGCAGTATTTGCTATTGCCATTTGTTTTTATTAAGAGGCTTTGGCTTTTGGACGTTTTGCTCTTGCTACGATATTAATTCATGGCTCTTACCGATTTATAAGGACGAAAAGACCTAACACACCTTGAATTTCTGCTCTTGATTTTTTTTTAATTGACTGAAATTAATTAAAAAAATATTGTAAATATATACTGTAAATGGAGGCCTTTGATATTTCAACTGTTTAATAAGTAGAATTTATGTAAATAATTTCACATCCTGAACTGAAGGGTTAATAAATGAAAGAAATAAAGAATCGGGTGAGGTTGACATTGAAGTAAACCTTTATAAATTAGACAAATAGATAGGTCGGTAAAAATGTATAGTTAATTTCAAGATTACTTGCTTTTAATAATTAACGTGTAAGAATTTGGAACTCGATTAATTCACGTAATTTAATTAATATTTAATAATTTTAATATTTGCATATATTTTTATCTTAAATTATAATTATTTTTGTATAAAAAAAATTAACATATTGGCTTTGGAGTTTAGATAGAGTTTGGATTACTTGCTCACGAATCTACTAATTTTGAAAAATATGGTAGATTTATGACAATATGTGAGTAGAGATGTCTAGAAATAACAATTTATATACTTATTATCTTATTATCGTATTTAAAATTTTTTTTTATATATAAATTTTAATAAATTATGTATTCGTATCATATTATTATTTTTTTATATCTAAATCATACTTTTTTTTGTATTTAATTTTTTACAATTAAACGCCACGTTCAATATTGCCAAATCACTGCCATCTCATCTCTCTGACGAATTCAATTCTCAATGACAGAACAGAGGAATAGAATATATATATGTATATAACTTTCATATGTTCCGTAAACAATGACATGACTTCACTCGTATGTACCAATCACAACCAGCAATTAGATTCACTATTAACTGAAATGTCAGTTGAGAAAAAGCATTTACATCCATTTCATCGTAACTTTTCATGCTAGGTTTCAATGTATTTCTTGTTCTATATCCATTTGTGTACATATTAACACTAAAATAAAATATTAAATAAAATTTAATGGAAGTAAAATTTAAACTTTTTTGAACTTGTAATAATTACGTAATACTACCAAAAAAAATTAGAATTTCAGCCGTACGCAATGTCCCCATTGCAGATCTAGCTCTGTTTGCCGACTGGGTATTGCTTGTGAACCTTGGACTGGAAGCTCTTTTCGTAGAACAGATCAAAACCCAAGATGAAACCAATCAAGCATTTATTTCTGAATTGCATTGATGCTCTCTACTGCAGCTCCTTCTGCCCCAAAACATGTTCGAACAGGTTGTTCTTTCTAGTCTTGGTCCTTCAATTTTATCCTGCTCAATTGATGCAGCTTGGGAACGTCTTGGAGATTCATCTTCTCTTTCTGTCCCACCGGGCTCGAAAGAAGGGCAAGGACCGTCATTGCAGGTGCACAAAGGGATGGCAACGGAAGGAAATGGACTACAGGTAACCGGACAGAAAAGATCCGACGAAACTGATGCGACGCGATTCTTTCGGATATCTGAACCTGGTGATGGCAAATCTGCATCACAAGGATGAAGCATGCATGGGGTACATAGGCCAAGGGATAGATTTAGCTTCATTTCTTTCGCTGGGGAACTGGCTAATTTGACAAAGGAGAGAATGCCATGTCTACAGAGCGGGCACGGAATAGACCCCGGTGGGGCCATGATATTGGAGGGAACGCGGCTTGTTGAGCAAAGATAGAGTGCACACCTTACGCATAGCTCATGCCCGCATCCTGAAAAGATAAATGAATTTATTACAGCCCTTATATTTAATAACTTAATGTTTAGTACATGGGTGAATACAGCAGTTTAGATTTTATATATTCTTCATTGGTTTGTGAAACTCTAGCACTGGATTAACTATATGAATGCATTCACCAGCTTGCCTCCTAACTCACTATAACAATCAAGTTTTTAGATTCCCCGCCCTTGTCCTCCAAAGCCCCAAGACTAGCGTGATTGTGTTCAAAAAGTCGCGAAAAAGGATGCTAAAATCAATAAGGAAAATAGTAATAAACAAATGTACATAGTGATCAAAGCAGTTGCCTAGTTTCTGCCAGAACGTTTTCAAGAGACAAAAAAAAAAGGGTACAGGGAATACAAAGCAAAACTATGAAAACAGCAAGTTGAGAACATACCTTCAGCAGCAACGCTACATGCTCTTTCAAGGCAGACGGCACATGTGTCAGCATCATCCGAGGAGCTTGTTGAGGACTGCAACCCACATTCTCTGAAAACAATAGTCAAAATGAAGGCTACTTACCATGAAAACTTTTAGCTTGCTGACAAACCTAAAGATCCAAGTACTTTATTTAACAGAAAACCAACTAAAATTTTGTACAAGGTTAAGACAAATATAGCAATTTTGGACATAATTGCTTGCAATATGGTAAATGGCAATACTATTATATCAGGTTTTAACAACTCATACCATTTTTATCATAATATCTGCAAACAAATTTGAGGTCTTATTTTCTAAAGCCTTCTATAGTCCATACTCCATAGGTTCATCATTGCAGCCAATAATGCATAATAGCAAAAATAGTTTAAAATTTTGAGAAAAAGGAAAAACCCCGCAAACCAACAGTGTTTGAATGTAATATAGGCTCTGCCAAGAGAATTTAATACAAAGCGTGAGCCTTTTACCACTTTATACAACTTTACATGATAGTCTATGGTCACTCCCTTTCCCCAAGCAGGATGACGTTTTTTAGAATTTTTCTTCTTATTCAAAACACAAAAACAGAAGGAACTATAAATCCTTATAATTGGAGCTTTAAACAGTCACATTCCTCAGTGTCTGCAAATTATCTGGAAGCAAGCTTTGCAACTTAAAATGAAAGCGACACATCATGATTTAGACATGATCCAAGACACATAATATAACATGCAACATGGAAGAAACCAGTGCCCCCAAAACTGGGTGATTATTCTTAACCCATCACCTAAAAGTTTATATGATAACAAATTCCAAATCATCTAAAATTCAGCTTAAAAAATAGTCATTCTTGCAAGGAAAACTGTTATACCAGAAAAAGGAAATTGGATTGCTGTAGCCCCACTAACAGCAAGTTGATTATGGATCTTATTAAATTTCTCTCATTTTTTTTGCTCTCAAATAAATCCCACCATCATTTTTGAAAGCAAACATCATGCAATTACAGCTGTTCAGTGATGATTGAAAACCAGCAATCTCAGCCTATCTAGATTGTAGACCATAGTAATTATAAGGTTACCTTGCTATGTTAAGAATACTTGAAAGAGGCAAGGACAAGTAGTTGGAAGAAGGAAATCTAGGTATGGTTGTGTCAGAATTAGGTGCCAGTAAAGGCTCGAGCCAATGTCGACCCCACATCCGGGCAACATCTAGTGGTAGCCACCTGAAGAAATAAAGATAACTCCATTAGCCATGGTAGGCGCAGAACTTCAAATAACATCCATGCTTGAAGACCAAACAAACAAGAACAGAAGAAGATCAATTGGTTGTTTACCCATTGCAATTTAAGGTCATTCGACTGGCTCCTCTTGCTAGAAGGATCTGCACACAAAAAATTAACATAACATCCAATTCAAGAGAAATTACAGATGGATGCAAAATCATTGTTTACAAGTCTTGCCTGGCAGCACTTCAAGTTTCCGCCACAAGCAGCATAATGCAAAGGAGTGCTTCCAGCTCCTGCCCCCATAAAGAGAACCGGTAATCATATGACCCACAAGTTAAAAAATCAAAAGGCAATCATCCTTGTAAAAGGAAAAGAAATCATACCTATCAAATCCATTGATGTTCCATAATGAAATGTGACGGCAGAGACATTGGCATGAAGGTCTAATAAAAGCTGTACACAATCAAAATACCCATTTAATGCAGCCATATGAAGAGCAGTATTCCCACCATCAGCTGCCTTATTTACAAACTTTGACAGAGCACTGCATAGTAATAGATTACATAATTAGCACGACAACAGTGCCCAGAACTTTTGGCATTGGAGGTTTTAACATTTGAGTAATTCCATAGCAATTGAGATCACTTGCAGAAATATGTCATGAGAATTCAATTATTCTCAAAAGTAAACGAATTTTTTCCTTTCCGATTAATCTTTTTCACAATATATTACATGCAATGAATCACAGACCAACATCTCCATTTAAATTCGAATCAAAGCCTGCCGGAGCACACGGCTGTTCGGGAAGTAATAAAACACACACCTTTGATCATTTTTGTTCCTCAAAGTAGAGCCATCCCCTCTTTCACCTTCAATTTGGGTGTTTATGGTTTCAAATGGAGCACTAGGAACAAAATCAGCTACAAGTAGTGCTATGCATCTTACATGTCCATTTACAGCAGCAAAATGTAGAGCAGTTCTTCCGCTTAGAAAATCCGCTCTCGTAACCTATAAGGAAGTAAATAATAACAGTCATCAACTAATCAACAAACCTTTGAAAAAGTTTCATTTAAGTTTATAATAAACTTAGGAAAAGGGAATTTATTTGAAAACCAAATGATGCTCCCATGAGGCAAGTAGGATCCAATCCAGTTATAAAGACTAAGAAACCACTATGTAGTCATATTTTGCGAGTAATCACAAAAGTTCAAAATAATAATAATAATAATAATAATAATGAAACTCACATTGCATCTGAAAAGCAGAAGGGTCTGCACAACTTCCCAGTGCCCGTATCTACATGCTTGCATCAATGCCGTCTTTCGAATTCAAACATAAAAATAAGACTTAAAAGTTAGATATAATTCGGATCGGTTTCCATTTATTGCATTTCAGAGAGAAGAACTCAAAGCAGAGATCCGTTGAAGCCGGCTTTGGGTGTCCGCAGAATCAGATTTGGAATCTAAAATCATGCTAAACGAATTCTTAAAACAAATATGGTAGATTCTTTAGAAAAGTTAGCCGACCAGAAGAATTTTTTCTTCCGAAATATGTCATGTAGCTCCAATTTTGAATCCAAATCCCAAATTCATACAATCCAATACCAAAATTTCTAAATTTTGAAATCTACGTTAAAATCAGAATTTATAAGTATACCCACAGCTTAAAATCTGCACAAATAAAACTATCATCACAAACATGGCCACATTAAAGTTTCTAAATTTTGAAATCTACGTTAAAATCAGTTACCTGGCCACAGTAATTCCTGGAATTAACATCAGCTCCATTCTCCAGCAATAAAGCAACAATCTAAGCAAAAAGCCCAGCAAAGAAATAAAACATGAAGTTCAAATATAATTCAGAAAGCAAAAACTAAGCTTACTATTCTAAGTTAAAACTTTTTAACGGAAGATAAGAAAAGAGAAGAAAAGAAAAGAAGAAAGAAACCTCATTGTGGCCTTTAGCAGCAGCGAAATGAAGAGGAGAATTGAGGCCACCAAAAGTGGAATATTTAGCAAGACAAGGATTGCAATCCAAAAGCATCTTGGCTTCCACTAAATCCCCATCTCTCGCCGCCGAAACTAATCTCTCCCCTGAAGCTGAACACCCAAACGAATTTCCCATTTTTTTTTTTAATTCTCTCTTTCTCTCTTCTCTTTCTGTTTCTCTCTCAGCTATCTTCTTTGGGTTAGAAAATTAAGAAAGATTTTTTTTTTCTCCATTTTTCTTCTTATTTTGTATGGGAATTGAAATTAGGTCAACTGTCGTAGACAAAAACAAAATTCAAATTAAAAACTCTAAAAAAAACAAAATGCAACCATACAATCGTTGCAGTGGTGGGATTTTCGTACTTTGCCCTCTCTCCCAAGTAGGAAAAAAATAATAATAATAATAATAACACAAATCAAGAGAGTATTCGTTCAGCAAAATGAGTGAGACAGATGGCGTGGCCGAGGCGGATTTCCTTCTTTCTTTCTTTCCTTCTTTCCTTTCTGTCTTTTTCTTTTTTTTTTTTTTTAAGTTTATTTTCTTGGTGGTTTTTGGTTCAAATTTTTGCCGTTCCTTTTAGGACAAACGGAGAAGAAACAGGTAACGGTAGGAGCGTGTCTGTATATTCTCGGCGAAAACCCAAACTAAACTAGTGTTCTAACTTGACCTTTTACCCCCTCCAAATTCATTTCTCACTTCCCACTGTTAAAATTGTAGGGAAAAAAAAAGTTAATTTTAATTTTTATTTGATTCAATTTTAGAAAATGTATTTGGCCAAGAATTATTAGATTAAAATTTTTTATTATTTCTTCTTTCATTATTATCTAATATAATTTTAATCACTACCTATAAATTTAATTTTAATAATTAATAAATAAATCGTATAAGTATGAATAAAATTAATAAATATATTTAAAAAATAAAAAAATAATAAATAAAAACTCAACTCTAAATTCTTTTATATGATAATTATATATTTTTTAAAAATAAATTATCTAATTTTCATCTATAATAATATCTTTAAATTTCATGTGAACCCTTTAAAAAATAGTTAAAAGGAAATGGAATGCCATATAGTGATAAATTGTTTATAATATTAAAATGGTTCATTGTAAACTTATTTTACATTACAAATGATTTGAAAAGAAAATAAATAAGTGTATTTATAATTTATTTAACAAATGAGCAAATAACAAAATCCTGACTTTAAAGTATAAAAGAGATGAATACTTTGACTAACGCTGCTAGGCCTTAGCCGCCTCGCCTACCACTACAAAGTTTATTAGTAGGAATATACTACTTATTTTACTCGCTTTAAGAAAATATTGACAATTTTTGCTTCCACGTGGATTCACCGCAAGCTTTTCCTTTTTATTATTTTCTTTTTTTAAAAAAAAATGTTGCCCTACTAACTGCAATGGATGGACCTTAACCACTTAAGTCCAGTCATGGCCCACCTGCCGTTTGAATTAGGTCCCAAAAGTGCGTGCGCCCTCGAGTGTCGAGTCCGCCAAAAGAAAAAAATATTTGCTACTTCCGTGCATCAACCGCACGAATTGGTTTGATGATGATAGTCGGACGGTGGTGATGATAAAAGATGAATGATTTTAAAGTGAAAAAGGTCGTGATTAGATCTGACAGGAAAATTTAACCTCTGGGTTAGGTAAATAGGGTGGTGATTGGGGAATGTGGGCCGCTTATAGGTCGGGAAATAGCCAATTAGGCGGTTGAAAAAATGCTATGCAACCCAACGCAAAAATTAAATGATAATTGTTAATCAACGATTGTTTTAAAAAAGCTCTATCTTTAATATACTGTTATTATTAAATTTAATAAAAAATTAGCATTTTAATTAATTTTTTAATAAAATATCATTTTAATTAGTGGCATTAAACATGAAGATTCCAACAGGTTGAACTTAAAGAGAGAGAAAGGTTTAAGGAGAGAGAGAGAGAGATATAGTAATAATTAAAAAAATTATAATATTTTATATTTTAAATATTATTTTTTAATATTAAATATTACATAAAATATTATTTTTAAAATCATTTAATAAATATTGCTTTTCAAAATATTTCTCAAAATATTTTAAAAACATATATATAATTATATTTTAAAAAATTAATAATATTTTTTTTATTTTTTATTTATTACTAAATATAACTTATTTTATACAAGATATTTATATATATTAATAATATTATAAATAAAATATTATTAATTTAATCAAAGTAAAGTAATTATTTTGTATATATCGTTTACCTATTCTTCAAAATCATTTTAACCAATCAAAGTATCAAACACATCATACATCAACCAAAACCTAACACGCGTCAATGTTTAAGCTTAAAAATATGTTTAGCTTGGGCAAACAAAGATCTGGATTGGACTAACAAAAACATCCAATATTAAATATAAAGTTTTTATTACTACTACAATTTCTTTAGAACATCTTTTGTATTATTGTCATGGAATTATTACAATGTTCGCAATGAGAAAGAATCAACAAATATACAAAGACAAAAGAAAAAGTTTTGATAATCAAAGCAGTAATCAGTGACTGACTATGATCAGTGCTTCTTTTAAGTATATAGAATTTATGCCTTACGTAACACAATTAGAAAGCAAAAGCTTTTGCCATCCAACTGTTTTTCTCTTTTTTTTCCCCCCACAATCACAACCTGCCAAGAATCATTTGTTGGACAATGAATCAAAATCCACCGGCATGAGGCCTTCTACTTGTATATTATCATCTTCCAGGGTTCTAGCTGGGAGTATCTGGATTCCTGTGTTGCACTGACTCTTATTTTTCTTAAAGAATCTCTATCTGATACCTGGGTCTAACGCATATCCAAATATGAATACGAGGATATGATTCTCTAGAATACATGAAAATCTTGAAAATTTTAAACATACTTATTTTTGACATATATCCATGCCTAACACTCGTACCCAAATCCGAGTAACATAGCTGGATTCAGATGTTTAGCAAGAAAAAGAAGAGTCATCAATTAATAATTGCATTTTGCTTCATCAACTAATTGACTCTAAAGAATCCAGACATCAAATGGAGGAATTTTATACTCATCAAAAACTATGTTGGTATCTGTTGTTTTCAGTGGTTACAAGTGGGGCTATGAATACTCCCACAGATACAATTGGGTTCGTTCAAAGTGATACTTGACACACGCGTGAAGCAGAATCGCAGACTATAGTTTAAAATTTTAGATCCTTTTGGTTTTGATTTTCACACAGACCAACCAACTTCTAACGTATGTTTCTTTTTTTCTTTTTTTTTTTTGCATACATCAGCTTCTGCTCCACTCAGATGGCCTAACTTATAATGCGAGTAATTAAAGTACAAAAACAGCTTTATATAAACTATTAACTTATTGCCCAGCTATATCAACTCGACGTGAAAGGAATTTTCCTGAAATGGAAAACAAGATTTTTCTCCTTTTGCATGTTATGGATGGAGCAAAGTTGGGGTGTTAAACAAAAGTCTTCCCCTTTCATCACAAGGAATTAATTCCCAGATCTAGAAGAAATCCCACATGATCTCCTAGAAGCTTGTGGACATTGCTAGAATTTGAGTACCAAATCCTAAAATCTAGAGACGCCAAGTCTGACTCCTTAGCAACCTAATTTCACCTGGACTAATACTACAACATGGTCAATGTCGAGGGCCTCCAACTAATCTCACATGAAAGCTATCATACCATAAGAAGTGGGATATGTACTTGAAGATCTTATTTAGAATCATCTTTTGGGCCATTAGGACTCCCTGTCCGCAGAATTTTAGCATCTCTACATTCATCTTATCAAGGCCCAATATAAAACAAACAAAACAACTTTCAGCCGCAAAATCTAGCAGGTTTGTGTTTTGTTTCTAACTTGAAAGTCAGATTAGTATAATAAAAACAAATTCTTAAACTTTCTATGATGCTAATTAGAAGAAAGCATTCCAGTTTGTTTGACCAGATAAGCAGATTCCTCTCAAAGTTCATTCCATCGATGCCAGGAATGATGAAATGAAAACTTTGAGCCAGTGACCTGGTTAAAATCCAGCATATTTATCTCCTTAAAACCTTGTCGCACCAAAACTAATCAAGGAACCAGAAATGATAAGTGTCATTTGCTACAAAAATACTAGTATTCGGTTGGACATTATTCTACATCTATGCCATCCTTGAATGACTCCCCATTAGGGATTAGTCTCTGCAAAAAAAAAAAAAACACTCTAGGAAACTGTAAATAAGAAGCCTACACACTTAATCAAGGAAAGAGAACACTTGTTTCCAGCCAAAGACCTGCCTACAATTCTTTACAAGAACCAATGAAGCTTTGCACTGAGAAATAGAACAGCATCCTCCTGCTTAACCCCACCCAGTATTTTCCCTTTTTATCTCTCTTTCTTCCAAACAGAAAGAAAGAACCTCTACATAGAAATTTCAAAGGGAGAATGGAACACCAAAATACAGAGGGGGAGGGAAGGAAGGGAAAAATAAGAAAACAACTGCAGACTCTGAAGCTTTCAAACTCCTCTTTTGAAGCACTCCTGATAAACAAGCTATTGGTTTTCAACGACAGCAACAAATAACAACAAAAAAGAAAGATAACAATAGAATGTTAATTCACCTCACCAACAACAGAACATATAAACTGGAAAAGAATCAGTAATTCAAACTGCAAAAGAATAATCAAGTCTCTAGATAGTGCCCATACAAGCACATGAACAAACATACATATATGTAATATAATTTGTAAATATGAGAAATGTGTCACTTACATGATTGCATTAGCAACTTCATGGAGCAAGAACTTCGGGAAGCTTCATATTTCCTTTTACCTGCTGAAATTTTGGCTACTTCTTTCTTTGGTAACATAGGCAAGAAGAATCGCAGTACTATTGGCTTCAGCTTCGATAGTCCATCTTTAAAGTTTAACCAACCTATAACTTAGAAATCCATTGACACTCTCCATATCTGACAAGGCAGTCCTTAATCCAAAATGTCCTCTGGATGTTACTACTTAGCAAATGCAAAGGGTGGTCGTCCATTGTAATGTCTGGCTGATTATAAGTTCAATACTGCCAAATCAAAAGTGACAAGAACAACACAGTTTAAGTCTTGTTATTCAGTAACATAAGTATCCTCCTTTTCACCCACAGTTTCATCAAAATCTTCATTCTCATCTGAATGAGATTCAATATCAGAAACTAAGTCTGAACCTAAAGCATCCTTTCCCTCCTCCTCGTGCTCAACTTTACCCTCAATCCCGAAAACTTTAAAATTATTTTCCTTATAGTCGGGTCTAACACATACAATTTCATCATCTTCTCTATCCCTCCTATACCTAACCAGTTCCCTATCCACCTTTGCTTTCCTAGAGCTTAGCAAAACTAACTCTCCCAACTTCCTTCTCGCCAGATACAAATCATTTGGATCAATTAACTCCCCTTTCCTATAAGCCTCCCTAAGAAACACTGTATGAAGCTTCCCATAATTCCCCCTCGTTGAAACATAAAATATTCCCTGATGCTGAAGCAGAAAATCCTTCAACTTCTTCGGCAAATTCATTGCCATCCTAAAATGTGCAATCCTTTCCAAAGTAATCTTCTTCTCCACAGTCAATGATAACAACTCATGAATAGTTGCTACCGCCCTCTTTTCCATCCTCTTCTGAGCTTCTAATGACCTCAAATCATAACCAGACACATCCTCATAAGGTGACCAATATGGAACCCGTTGCCACTTCCAAACTGCAATCTTATAATACTTACCTATCTTAAACCCAGGTGGAAAATTCACAAGAAATGAGAACCTAATATCCTCAGCGTCAAATCCTTTTTCTCTGTACTCTCTCTCTCTAACTTTCTCTATCGCACAAACAGCTAAATTAGGATCTCTTTCAACAATCTCAATGTACTTGTTTCTAGTCTCTTTAGCATCGAACAATCTAAAATATTCTGGATATTTGAGAATTACTGAGTACTCAAAATCATCAGGCAACCCGAATTCTTTCCTCGCAATCCGAATGTGTTCCAGTCTTAAACGAGCCGTATTTGACATCATAAGCAACTTCCTCAACCGGGTCACAGCATCACGTAACTGGGCATCGAGCGCTTTTTTTTCTTCCTCAATTTGGAGAAGCGCCTTCCGGGTTAGCCTGCAAAAGAGGATTCTCAGAACTGGGTGCTCGTAGATTTCAAAAATGTGAGGAAATTTGAGGAGATAAGCGGCGGCTTCGTTTTCTTTGAAGCCGAGACCAAGGCGACGAGCGAGAGAGTCGAAACGAGAGACGGGCAAGGTTTGGCTAGGTTGGGAAAGGATCAGGGACTGGAATTTGAGGACTTTACGAGTCTTTTTCTCGACTTCCATGTAGTTGTCGTAACCGTGGTCGCGCACCCTTTGCTGTTTTTTGGGGATAGAGGTGGATTGAGACATGAACTTTTTGGAAGTGAACTCGCAAAAGAGAGTTAAAGGGAGAGGTCTGAAAGGCGTTCGACTTCTGGGTTTCAGGAGATTGGAAGTGTAAGTGAAGAAAACCAGCATTGTGTGAGATTTGATTCCGGGGTTTAGGGTTTTCAGTTGGAGTTTGCAGAGAATTTTAAACAAAGGAGGGGTCGGGAGAACTTGGCGGAACTCCTCCCAACAGGCAACGGGCCAATATTATATGGACTCGGCATGGTCCAAGAAAAAAGGGTGGCTTCATTGTGGTCTGGGGAAGGGAACAGGGCTAAGCAAATCTAATTGTTAATAAACTCCATGCCTAGGCCTTAGCCTAATTTATTTTATTCAGATTTTTTTATTTTAATTAAAATATTTATGATAAATATATATTTAAATATAAATAAATAGTATAAAAATATTATATTTTAAATATATTTGTATCAAACATGAAATTCATCTTTAATTCAAATAATATAATTGTGAGTTTCATGCAATATTTAGTTCTTTTATATATATATATATATATATATATATATTTTTAAAATTATTTAAAATTAATTTTTTTTCAATAAATCACATGGTCGTTAATTTTATAAAGTACTTATCTCCGCACAAATTTTGTGATGGAAAGCTTATAATAATCCAGTAATGCTCCGGTTCAAGTTAAAGTATTTATAAACTCGAACTTATAATTTAAATAGTTTATATAATAGTTCTTCAAAGATAACATTTAATAAATCTATTATTTTAAATTTCTAAGATACTGAACCCCTTCTATTTTCAAGCTAAAACTCCCATCTCCCATAATCCCAAGCTCAAGGGTAAAAGTTTGCCACACCCAAACTAGGATCCAAAGAGCACCCAACATTATGCCTGGATTTACAGTAATACATTAATATTATGTATAAATAATTTTTATTTTTTATTTTAACTTTATTTATATATATATATATATAAGAAAAAATCTTTTTTTTTCTTTTTTACAATTCAGCTGTAGTAAAAATAATGAAACTTGAGGTTAACCATAATTAAGTAATATAGTAAAAAAACTTTATAACAAATTACTATGTTATAAGCAAGATCGAGTAACCCAATTTCTGTTTTGAGTTTAACACAAACCAAAATGATAAAAATACAGCCAAAATTTAACACAATGGTAATTGGATCCGTCCAAATTCTTACACAATGGTAATCTGATCTCTCCAACGAATGCTTTTCCATTGAAGAATGGAGCAAAACAATTTTGATAATTACTCCGTTTGATTCATCTCGCTTTTTATATTTTTATTTTACCCTTTTATAGTTTTAATATTTATATAAAGTACATATGCTACAATCATAATAATATTTGAATTATATATATACTAAAATTATGTTTACGAATAAAAATAAAATATATTTTTTACGATATTAAATTAAAAATAATTAATAAAGTAGTGAAACAGAATGATGGAGGAATTATAAGTGTAATCAGTATTGTTAAGGTAGAATTTTTCGACATCTACACAAGAGTGAGAAGTCGATAAGAAAATCATATCCCGTCTGAATTCTATTGCCATCTCTACAGACCACCCCGTAGAGACGTCCAAATTACACATGAAACAGAAAAAGCATCAATGATACCCGAGGTTGATACCCGGAGTGTAAGTTTCCAACCACAATTCAGATAATATATATAAAACCAAACTGTAAACAGTAAAAGATAACTGACTCAAGATTTTGATTAAAATCAAAACACAAAAAACAAGACCATTCTTGCAATTCTGTATCTCTATAACAAAACATGTTTTAACCATTTAGAACTAAAGAGCTAAGCCATCTCTCATAGGTCGACCAAGTCAATGCCCGAACCACAAACTCCCCCTGCGCCCAAATATTCAGTTAACCATGAAGCATGTACGTACCATGCTGTTTAATATTCATGGCAGAACCAAAAAATCCTCCACAGGCGGGTTCGTTCTTGACTCAAAACCCTACTTTACATGATCCATCGTCTCAAGCTCTTCATTTCCTTTTCATTCTGTATCTCTATCTGCTTTTTTTTTTTCTTTCACAAAAGCACAAAAATATAAATTTAAAATTAACTATGTAGTACCTTAGCTGCGCACCAGCTATGTTATTGTAAGGGCAGATTTGATTTTCTGAATTGTGCAGGAGATGAGATGGTTAACCGTTTCAACCGATTCCACCGTTAGCTTGGCAGTAGGAACATTATTCACCAATATCTGAAATCCAACTGTAAGCAGGCATCCGCCGCTTACACTCCCATCAGTGTCAGGTCTCGCCAAAGGTCCGCTGGAGTTGCTGGGCCCACCGTGATAACTAGGTGAAATACTCGGAAGAATTGCAAATCCGGATGGTAAGAGAGCCACATATGTTGAATCGCCGCCATTCATTACCACACTCATAGACGATATGTCAACAGGTGCATAAACTACTAATGCACCAGAGGCATCACTCCATGTTTCTTGTAAAATTAGCATGTTGTTCTCGTTTGCGTTAATGGCCTGCAAGAGTGCATGAAAAAAAAGTATATATCTCAAACAGAGAAAAGACGCGGAGAGAATAGAGAAACAAAAAAAAAAATGGATGAGAAATCTAAGATGCAGTCTAAGTCTAATAAATCTAGACAGTGAAAACTTACACGGCCACGGAGGAGAGAGACACAGTTACCATGTCCCCGGCCCTTGGCCACGTTAACCATCTCTTGCATCGGCCCACCATTGGACAAAATGTCCCACTGGCTCCGCATCTGTTCATCCCGCAAGAAATCAAACAGCCTTTGCTGTGTTATCGGCATCCAAACAGAAGTAGCAGCACTCAAGACAACCCCGTGAGGCTCACCAGGATCATTTATATTCTTCCGGGTCATCACCCTTACATCTTCACCAATATTACCAACAGTAAGCTTGTCCCATTTATGCACGCTTGATGCACAAACTCCCGCACAGAAGTTATATGTCATGCGCAGTGCAAGCTTTAATATGCTTTTCCTCCCAGCTGGAGTTATTCCTATGGCAAAAATAGAGTGTATTAGAAGAGGACTCCTCCATATTTGTCAAGGATGAAAGAATGATATTAGCAGCTAAAAGAACCTGTATTATCTTCACCAGGGATGTCGGGGGACATTAGTACTGCCAAGCAGTCACATTGCCTTTGGAGGGTGGCGACCCACCTGTGTGCACCAAAGCCAAAACCAGAACTGAGTAACGGCCGTAAAAGATGGTGGACAGTGCTTTCATCATATTCTGAATGTTCAACCCATGTAACCTGCATTTAACTATTTGTAAGTATGCTCCGTCGCAACAAATGTCAAACCAATCACCATGAGTTCATCCACAGGACTGTTATAAAATTAGGGGAAAAAAAAGCATTAGAACTGTAAGCTATATCATCCCAACTTTTAAAATTGTTCTATAGAGGATTGTTTCAAGTCGAAATCTGTCATGATACCATTAGATGAAGCATAGAAAACTTTTACCGTCTCCTTTACTCGTTTTAAGGGAAACGCTCTCCAAATAACCATTATCTAGTTGGCGATAAGTGAGATAGAGAGCAAGTATGGGTTCATGACTCCTTGTAGACTCAAAACTAGGTTGGTTTTCGCAAACTGTCCAAGTATATTAGAAATTGTTTTTGTCGGCCTTTTTTCTATAAGATCTTCCCTGTTATTTTGTTAAGATGAATATCAATGAAACTTCAAAACACGGATGCATGAAGGCAGAAATAATACCACAGAGGGCAAGAAATCAAGTCAAATGTCAGGGAACATTCCTAGTAAAATGGAATAAAAAGTCAACGTAATTAGAAAGGATTTATATTTGATGCACTGACAATGTATAAATCTATATGCTATCAATGAAAACAAATGATGCTACTTCATTAAAAAAAAGTTATCTATATTTATGTTTAAAAACTTTTACCTTAATGCCATCATCTGATTCACTGGTCGTCTGTAGAGATATATATATATATATACACAATCAATGCATCATGCATAAATTCAATTAGAAAATAGAAGCACAAAACTTGAAAAGACATTTTCTGTCCAAGTTTAAATTAAGTTAGAATATTACATTATTAAAATGAAGCAAACAGAGAGTAACTTAAACACAGGGACTAAAAATTACAAGATAATGACTGGAACCAGGTCATATGACCTCGTGGACAATTTAAAAAAAACATTAAGAGAGGAGAGATGAGAATAGAATCATCAGAATATAATTTATAGAACAATGATTGACAATTTCAAGGATTCGCCCGCATATAAAGATTAGAAGTAAAGTACACTCAAGATTATAATAATATCAAGCTGTGACTGTATCCTTGATTTGCTCGACTCCGCAAGTAGCGCTGGACTAATTAAGTTACATATACATAAGAAACCTTAGCTTTGAAACTCAAATTTTAAAATAATTTAAACAAGTGAGCATATTCTTGAGCAAAATAATAATCAAAGCTTCATATTCGTAGGTCAAGTCTTACTATATCTTATTAGCCACCCATCAAAGAGAAGGGAAATTCGGTAGTTATAATTTATATATTAAAACAAAAAAAAAAAAAAAAAGACTTCAATTCGCAAAGCACCAGTCAAAGGGGGTTGAGACTGAAGTCCAAGTACATATTATTTCCCCTTCACCTAATCTCAACTAAACTCTGAAGTTTTAGTTACAACAACAACCCCATTAAATACCTATAAAGTGCAAGGCAAGCTCAACAAGCATGTAAATATCGAGTACAAGTTTCGTTTGTTAAAAAAAAATAGAGAGAAAAAAATAAAATTCAGATTAGCAATTACCTTGGAGTAATTATTATCCATGTCTTGGATAACACAGCCTGAGGGAAGCCTCCTGCAGTTCGGAAATATCTGTGTATTTGCAGCATCTTGGCTGGCATCAATAGAAACATCAACTACAGCCCATACACCCTCCGAATGCTGCTTGCAGAACCGGATGAATCTCACTTGACGGACAGGAACCAAAGGCGAAAGCACTTGAAATTCAGCGTCCATCTGCAAAGTATATATATATATATATATTCATAAGGCCCAGCTAAGCAGCAAAAGAAATAAAGACAGATGGCAGAGAAAAATACCACTAGCAATTCGTTGTCTCTGGTTACACCAGTACCACTGGATAGCACATGAATGGTTGCTGCTCTAGATATCATGCAGGGAAACATTTCTGCCCAACGATTCTATTCATACAGTAGCAAAAAATGAACTTGTCAAACAATGATTCAAACATGTTTATTGTTTTTGGATTTAATCAATAAAATCAGTGACGGACCATTTACAAAAACCAAGATCACCATCTCTACTAGAAGTGAAATTAATTTAACCAGTACAATATATAATGTAAAGGTGACAATTGACATGTAAGTAAACAAGACTACTACCAATGATCATCCGTGGAAATTAGATCAACAATTTTCTGAGTCTAAAAAGGAGGCATCAAGAGGACAAAACACGTAATCAATCCTAACAGCAGATAGAAAGTTCAACAGAACAACAAAGGCACTGCAACAAGTGAATGGGTGCCATACCGCATCCATCAGCGCCTCTACAAGAGCCAGGCCACGAAGTAAAACCAGCCCAGTTGCCCTGGTAGCCTCAGTTGTGTAGCCACTCGGTTTCATGCAAGAGGAGATAGTCCTCCTGTACTCCCCGATATTCAAGGATTCCATTCCACCATCCAAGCCTTTTATCCAAAGAGGCTCATCCATCTGTGCCATCTTAATTAATTCATCCATAGCTGCCAAGGCAACATCTACAAAGGCTGACCTATCATATGGCATTTCATTGACCATGGGCTTCATTATCGGCATCATAGACCCTTCACCAAAGTCGAATCCCATTGGCAATGTAGTGCCTGCATTGTTCAAGCCACCAAACCCATTCCTTCCAACTGCAAGCTCCAAATTGGAGTTTAAGCCCTGAGAAGGGATAGGACTGCTTGACGATGAGAGAGGCCTGCCCAAGAACTTGTTAGTTAAAGCACATATCCGGCTTAGTTCGTCTTTTAATCGAGCATTCTCAATCCTAAGTTGGTGCTGTTCAAAAGATATTTCACCGGGAACCGCCGGACCACCACAACTGTTGCACATTGGGGTAGTCATGGCCTGCTTCAACAAATCATTCTCAGCGCGGAGCTTATCATTTTCTTGCCGAAGAATTACATTTTCATGGCGTTCCAATTGGGTCTGGTGATAAATTTTCATTATTAGCAATCTCAGCCTCAAGTTTAGAATTCAATCATCAAGATTGAAAAAGAGCAAAACAGATTATAAACTTACCTTCATCTGGGTTCTCCTGTTTTGAAACCAAAATTTTATTTGCTTGCTCTCTAAGCCTAGCCTCCTGCTGAGTTCCGTTCTTTGTTTTTCATCAGGATGAGGGCACTCCTTAAAGAAACTATAGAACAGCAACAATATACTTCAATTACCAAATCCATCAGCTGCAAATTTACTTGAATGAAATGAAAGATCAGCAAACCATACGATTCAAGCTCTTGTATTTGGTGTGGAGTGTGCCTATGGTACTTCTTCTTCTTAGGCGGTCCATCGTGATCACCAGCATCCTGATCATCACCGGAAGCAACTTCAAAATTATCACTTCCAGACCGACTGTCATATCCATCTTCCTTCATCCTCCCAACTAAACCTGGATCAAAGCTTCCCCCAATCAGACCCATCTCACCATGACCATCCATTCTTTTCTGCAACAAAACCAACTCCCCACTATTAAATGGCCCATCTTAAAAATAATATCAAACGCACAGCCAAGATCAAAAACCCAAAAATTAAAAAAAAATGAAGTATCTAATAAATTAATTAAAGGAAATTGGACTGTAAGAGAGAGAGAGAGAGAGAAAAGCAAAGAAAGGGAGATAGAGCAATACAAATGAGAGAGAGAGGGAAGGGAGGCTTTGCATAGATTTGGGTATATGTTGGGTGAGAAAAGGTGGCTCAACAATGGCACCACCTAGCATGTTGCTGTGTGAAACAATATCAGCCACAACAACCCTTGCACCCAAGCCACCACTGTTGCTGCTGCTACTACTCTTGATCAAACCCCCAAAACTCATTAAATTAGGGAGAAAAAAAAAAGAAAACAAAAGTAACAATTAAAAAATAGGAAAGGAAAACCAATTCTTCTTTATCTCAGTTATTTTACTATTTCGTTTCGCCTGTTTTTTCTAGGTTCTTGGAAACGGTCACCATCTCTTTCACAAGGTTGTGCTTCAATTTCGTTTCTCTTTCTTGTCCATAAATTTGACCATATAAACAAATACCCAGATTGAGCTAAAAGTCTAAAACCTTTTTAACTATTTCATCTCAACAACGACAGAATGATAAGGCTGTCTCCTTGTCAACGCCCATGCATGACTAATCGCACCTCTCTCTCTCTCTCTCTCTCTCTCTCTC
>JBBYHO010000020.1:8678211-8693770 GCA_038382025.1 Adansonia gregorii | reverse complement strand
GTGACTCGATAGCATTGTCCCATAGCAACTGACGATATGCCTTTTAAGCAATGGCTAAGGACATCAACTGAAGTAAAATTGCAATTAAATTTCAATGAAACCAAAAATTAAAACTTTAATCAACTTATAATAATTACATAATACTACCCAAAAAAGAGAAAAAAAATTAGGATTTTTCGACGGGAGTATTGTCTAGTCCCTGTTGTAAATCCATCTCTGTTTGCGGGAATGGGTATTGTTTGTCTCACAAAAAGAACCCAAGACTGAAGCTCTTTTGGGTAGAATAGAAGATCAACCACAAGATAAAGCCAATCAAGCATTGATTTCTGAATTGCATTGATGCTCTCTACTGCAGCTCCTTCTGCCCCAAAACATGCTTGAACAGGTTGTTCTCTCTAGTCTTGGCCCTTCAATTTTATCCTGCTCCAGTGAAGTAGCTTGCGAACGTCTCGGAGATTCATCTTGTGTTTCCGTGGTCTCTCGAGCTTCGAAAGAGGGGCAAGGGCCATCATTGCAGGTGCACAATGGGATGCCCACAGAAGGAAACGGACTACAGGTAACTGAACAGAAAAGATCCGAAGAAACCGATGAAACACGATTGTTTCTCATCTCTGAAGTTGGTGATGGGCAATCCGCATCACGAGGATGAAGCATGCATGGTGTACAGAGGCCAAAGGAGACATGTAGCTTAATTTCTTTTGCTGGGGAACTCGGCAATTTCACAAAGGAGAGAATACCATGTCTACAGAGAGGGCATGGAATAGACCCAGTTGGGGCAACCATATTGGAAGGGATGTGGCTCGTTGAGCAAAGATACAGCGCACACCTTACGCATAGCTCATGCCCGCATCCTGAAAAGTTAAAACGAATTGATGAGTGAGGGCCCCTTATAATTATAATTCGATGTTTAACTCGGGGACAAAATAGAGCAGTTCAGTTATATGATGGAAAAAGTAATAGTGAAGTTGAAAACGAATCTAGAAACAAAAATCTAAAGTAGTGTAAGTATACAAAAACAAATACAAATATAAATTAGCTAAAATGGTGATCTCTTTAGTAAAACAAAATTACATGATTTGCTTTAATAGACGGAATCGTTATGTCAGGGTCGGTCTTGCATACTTTACGAAAAGGGAAAAACAAGAGCCACTCAAAACAGTTGTTAGTACATCTGGGCCTCTCTGTTCAAACTTCTAAAGATTTGAATATTCTGGAATATAGTTCATAGACATTAGTCTGTAAAGCTCTAGAAGCAATTGGCTACTTTTCTGCCAGCATTTTTTTTCAAGGAAAAAAAAGTACAGGGAATAAAAGGGACATTTCCCAGTGCACAGCCTCCCCGCTCTGTGAGGGTTGGGCCAGGGTCATTTATATAGTACGGAGCCTTCCCTTGCATATTTGCAAAGAGGCTTTTTCCACGACTCAACCCAGTGACCTTCCAGGCACAATGGAGCAAACTTACCGTTGGATAAAAAGCAATACTATACTTGAAGACATACCTTCGGCAGCAACACTACATGTTCTTTCGAGGCATACGGCACAAATGTCAGCATCATCTGATGAGGTTGTTGAGGACTGCAACCCACATTCTCTGCAAGCAATAGTCAAAATTAATGCAATATGGCGAAGAGCAATACTATAATATTAGGAAGTAACAACTTGGCCCATATTTATCTAGATAACAGCAAACAAATTTCGAGTCCTATTGTCTAAACTTTTCCATAGTCCATACTCCATAGGTAAGTCCAACAATGAATCACAGGAAAAGTGGTAAAAGAAGACGATTGCCAAAAAACTTGAGAAATGGGAAAATTCCTGCATACCAACAGTAGCAGAATGTAATGTATAGGCTCTGTCAAGTCAATTAAAGACAAAGCATGAGCCATTTACCACTTTATAATACAATCTACCGTCACTCCCATTTCCCAAGCAAGAAGAAGCTTTTAAATTTTGTACTTATTTAAAACAGAAAAACAGGAGGAACAAACAATCCTTGCAATCAGAGTTTTAGTCGTATCGTAAATGAAGCCTGCATTTCACGATTTAGAAGTGACACATAAGACCCCTAATTTTGACATGCAAAACGGAGGAAACCTTTGCATCAAAACTAGATGATTATTCTCAACCCATCACTTGAAAGTTATATGATAACCGGTTCCAAATCAAATCAGTTTGAAAAAAGAAAATATATTAAGTCTTGCAAGGAGAATCCATCTACCAGCAAAAACAAATTAGAATTGCCCCAGCCACATAAATCACATATTGATTTAATAAGCAGCTTATTAAGTTTCTCTCACTTCTTGTTTCTCACGATAAATCTCTCCATCATTTGGAACTTTGTTAACTAACATAAGAGTAAAGTATATTGAATCACTGTTATATCTACCACCAATGAAACTTTCCATTTAGGTTTGACCAACTTCAAATCATAAAGGATGTCCTTTACATTTTTGAAAGCAATATTGGTGCATTAACAACTGTTCAGCAGTGATTAAAAACTAGCAATCTCAGCCTATCTCGATTGTAGACCATGGTAGTTATATGATTACCTTGCTATGTTAAGTACGCTCAAAAGAGGCAAGGACAAGTAGTTGGACGAAGGAAATCTAGGTATGGCTGCGTCAGAGTTAGGTGCCAGCAAGGACTCAAGCCAATGACGACCCCACATCCTAGCAACATCAAGTGGCAACCACCTGAGAAAATATAGATACAGTTGTTAGCCATGACAGGATCGGAACTGAAATAACAACCATACAAGAAGACCAAACAAACGAGCAAAACGAGATCGATAGGCAGTTTACCCATTGCAATTCAAAGTCACCCTACTGGCTCCTCTTGCTAGAAGGATCTGCAGACAAAAGAATGACATTATATCCTATTCAAGATAAATTACACATGCGTCCAAAATATTGTTTATAAGTCTTGCCTGACAGCACTTCAAGTTTCCCCCACAAGCAGCATAATGCAAAGGAGTGCTTCCAGCTCCTGCCATAAAACAATAACCATACCACCCAGAAGTTCAAATCAAAAGGCAACCATCCATGGAAATGATCAAAAAGAAAACCATACCTATCAAATCCACTGATGTTCCATAATGAAATGTGAGAGCAGAGACATTGGCATGAAGGTCTAATAAAAGCTGTACACAATCAAAATACCCATTTAATGCAGCCATATGAAGAGCAGTAATCCCACCATCAGCTGCTTTATCTACAAACTTTGACAGTGCACTGCATGGTAATAAGTACATAATTAGCACAACAACAGCAACCCCTAGAACTGTTGGCATTGAAGGTTTAGTAATTCCAAAGCAATTGAGATCACTGGGAGAAATATGTCCATGATGAGCATCAATTAGTTGTACATCCCAAAACTGGGTTTTGCTGTAAAGGAATCTTTCCTTTCTAATTAATCTTTCTCACAGTACAACATGCAATGAATCCTGGACCTAGTTCTCATATAAATTCAAATCAGAATTCAGAGGCAGCAGCAGCACACGATGATTGGGTGAAGTAATAAAACACAAACCTTTGATCATTTCTGTTCCTCACGCCGGAACCATCCCCTCTTTCACCCTCTGTTTGCGTGTTTATAGCTTCAAAGGGAGCACTAGGAACAAAATCAGCAACAACTAGTCTTATGCATCTTACGTGTCCATTTACAGCAGCAAAATGTAGAGCTGTTCTCCCACTTAGATAATCTGCCCTCGTAACCTACAAGGAAGTAAAATAACAACAGTCAACTAATCAACAAACATTTGAAAAAGTTTCCTTAAGTTCATAACAAAATTCGGAAAAGGAGATTTCATTAAAAACCAAATGATGCTCTCATCAGCAAGTAGCATCCAACCTCATTCATATTTTCTGAGCAATCATAAAAGGTAAAAAATAAAAAAAAATGAAACTCACATTGCATCTGAAAAGCAGAAGGGTCTGTACAACTTCCCAGCGCCCATATCTACATGCTTGCATCAATGCCGTCTTTCAATTGAAACATAAAGAAAGACTAAAAAGTTAGTTATAATGCAGATCGGTTCCAATTGTTGTTTAGCAGAGTACAGAATTCCAAGTAACAGATTCTTTGAAGCCGGCTTTGAGTTTCCACAGAATCAGATTTGGCATCTAAAATCATGTTAAATGAATTCTCAAAACAAATATAGTAGATTCCTATAGGAAAGTTAGCCGACCAAAAGAATTTTCTTTCAAAATACGTTCCGTAACTCCAAATTTTAATTCCAAATCCTAAATTCATATAATCAAGTACCAAAATTTCAAACCTCCAAGGGAACTCCATAAATAGAACCAAGTCCAAACCCACCCAAAAATAATATTTGCAAAAGAAGAAGTATCGTACCAAGCGAATTGTGAAATTTAAAAAAAAAAAAAAAAAAGAAGACAGAAACCCAGATAAGAAAATGGCACTTCAGTTACCTGGCCACAGTAATTTCTGGAATTAACATCAGCTCCATTCTCGAGCAATAAAGCAACAATCTAAGAAGAGCCCAGCAAATAAATAAAACAGGAAGTTAAAATATAATTCAAAAAGTAAACAGTAAATAGTTGTGCGAGCCAAAGAGGAAATTAAGGTCACAAATTTTAAGGAGAGATGAAAAAACGAGAGGAAAGCAGAAGAAGAAGAAGAAAAAGAAGAAGAAGAAACCTCATTATGGCCTTTGGCAGCAGCGAAATGGAGAGGAGAATTAAGCCCACCGAAAGTGGAATATTTAGCAAGACAAGGATTGCAATTCAAAAGCATCTTGGCTTCCTCCAAATCCCCATCTCTCGCAGCCGACACTAATCTCTCCCCCGAAGCTGAGCACCCAAATGAATTTCCCATTTTGATTCTCCCCTTTTTCCCTCTCTCTCTCTCTCTCTCTCTCTCAGCTATCTGTCTTTAGAATTTACAGAAGATTTTTTTTTGACGGAAGATTTTTTTTGGGGGGGGGCGGGGGCTCCTTTCTTCTTCTTCTTCAGTATGGGAATTGAAATTAGGTCAACTGTCGTGGAAACAAAATTCAAATAAAAAATTGACAACAATGTAACGATAAAATGGTTGCAGGGCGGATTTCCCTTCCTCCCTTCTTTTTCCTTTTCTCCTTCCCCGATAGTTAAATGGGGGTCATGTAAGTGTGGTGTAATTCCCTGGCTCAGATTTTTGCGGTTTATTTTTTGGAGCAAAAAATGGACGAAAAAACAGGACTTCTCGTTGACAACCTACGGTCTCTATCTTTCACTTCTCTTTTTTCTACTTTTATTATTATTATTATTATTATTATTATTATTATTATTATTATTGATGTTGTTGTTGTTGTTATTGTTGTTGTTGTTTTTCTTTCTCTGAGTCTGTCTTTCGGTTTAGTTTGGTTTGATCTTGTTTTGTTTTCTTAAAGTTGTTTTCTTTTCAATTTTTTTAAATAAAAATAAAAATGGATGGCAGATGGCAGATGGCAGTCTCCCACTTCACCTTTATTGTTTTCCAAATCCAAACATCCCCCCTTATTGTAACATAAAAAAATATATCTACTATTATAAAATAAAATAATTCTAATTATTTTTTTGTTCTATTTTTGCAAAGTTTTCTTCTGTCCAGTCTGTTTCGTATGTAATTTTAGATTCAACAACTAAAACTCTAGTTTTCCGGATTTATTATAACACTATTTATGAATTTACCAAATAATTAAAATTTTTAATTAAAAAATTATATATATTAAGATTTAAATTTAAATTTAATAAATATAATTATATATATGATACAGTTTATTTTTTATATATTAATAATAAAATTTTTTAATTTAACAATAAATTATCCTATGTCCTATTATACTTTAAAATTAATTTTTTTATTTCTTTAAATAACATTAAAAGATATAAGGTAACCATATAATTTTACTTGTAAAATCTAAAATATTGGAAACATAGTTTTTCAACAATTATAAGTAGGCTGACTACTTTGGGCAATGCAGAAACTAGATTTGTCAGTAGTACTATTGCTCTTTATTTGCCTGCATTTAGGAGTAACAATAGAAGAGTCAATTTTCTAACGATCAATTTCTATGAGATTAAATCGGCAATTTTGCCCAAAATAAAACGGCAATTTTCTATTTCTTTGTGGATATATACTTTTAATTTCCTTGTTTAAAATTTTTTTTAAATTAAGATTACTGGTGAAAGCATAGGCCTGACACTGGCTCGAGACGCTCAGTCCCGGCAGGGCCGAACCGGTGTTAAAAAGGTCGGGAAGCGCGTGCGTCCTCGAGTCTGACAAAAGTGAAAATATCTAGTATATTTCACGGATCACGATATCCAGGAAAAGCAGATGCTGTGCATCAACCAAATCAAACCTAACTAACATCGACAAGCACTTTAAATGCACTGTACAAGTGGGACCACGCACAGTAGTAGATTATTTCTGAGTTGATTGGTTTGACGATGATCGGACGGCTGCTGATGATAACTGGATTGGATGGTTTTTCACCTGCAAAAACTGTAAGGAGATCAGGGGATCAGCCTCGTCAAATGACCTCTCTCTGGATTAGGTAAGTTTTGTGGGGAATGTGGGCCGCTGATAGGTGGGAAAAGGGCCAATTCGGCAGTTGGAAAAAATTAAAAAAATAAATAAAGTCAAGCCAAAAAAAGCACAAAATTACAACCCAACCCCAAATACATAAATCGCTTAATAATAATGAATTAATAATTCATAAGTTATTGCAGCATTAAAAATTTATCATTTATTTTTTTATTATATATTTATTTATACTATTAATAATCTCATTGGTTGAGTTTGCTACAAGCTAAACTACTAATATTTTTTTATATATCATAAGTTGAACTACACCATCTTAATTAAATAAATTATATAAAAAATTAAATAATAAAATAAATTATATATTTATAAGAATATAATGGTAATTTAAAATTTTTTTAAAATAAAATTATATTCATCTATTACTTATCTTTTTGGGTTTTTTGTTTTACTCTTCTAAAAATCTGTTAATAGAGTTATTTCAAAATTTTCCCTCCATTCTTCATTTTTTTCTCTCTTCTAATTATTTTACATTTTACATTTTTATATATTATTTAATCATTTATTAATTTCATCCACATAATAGGTGTGCATAGAACTAATTACTTCATTAAAATTTTAAAATATATATTTTAAAAACTATATACCAATTCTCTAATTTAATTGGTAAGAATTTTTAAATTCCAAGATAAATTCAACACACCTAACATATTTTATTTAAAAATTTGATATATTTAATAATTTTTATTATATTTATATTTATATAAATATATAAAAATAAAACGCGTATTCGAATTATCGAAAATAACTATTTCAAAATCGGAGACAAAATGAGTAGACTAAGACATGTTTGAAAGAAAAAAATGGAAGTTGGTTGGATCCTAATTATTTACGAAGAAGATCAAGTCGTGAGATGAATCACACATTCGTTTCGGACAATGTCCCTGCAATCACTGTTGGATAATTAAATCAGAAGGTAGTGGGAACTATTAAACTTGTTACATTTTTCCCTCCTTAAATAATATAAATTATGGCACATGTGCTACAGCAATGATTTTGATCAAACTAAAACCATCCAAAAACTTAAAAGTTAATTATTAAAGATATTTAAAAAAATAAAAACCAAATTTAGCCATGTTGTAAGTTTAGGGTCTAAGATAATTAAAATAATATAGGTACAGACAAAAGAAAAAAATATAATTTTTTTCTTTTTTATATAAAAAATCATAATTTAAAAATAAATAAATGCGTCGTTTGTATTAAAATTTGATTTTAAATTTATTAAATATTATTTTTTAAATATAATTTTATTAGTTAATCGAATTAAACCCTAATTTGTTTAAAAAAATAGAATTTTGTTTAAGCTAAAATCTCTTTAGAAACATTTAAATTTCATGGGATTATGAAAAATTTTGACGATAGAATCACCAAATAATACAAAGACCGAGGGTTTGATGGCCCAAAACAGTCAGCATGAGCATTGTGCTGTTAAGCATGGGAGTTATGCCTTGCGTAACACAATCATGAAGTAAACAAAGCTTTGGCCGTCCAAATTATTTTTACAATCACAAGCTGCCGAGGATCGTTTGTTGTACTTACAATGAATAAAATAAAAAAGACAGCTTCGATGACGGCCCTTTCTTCCTGGATTGTGGCTGAGATAGAAGCTGGGGGTTCAACTTTTTACCATACAAACGAATGATTATGAAATAAAAAAAAAAATTGCAATTTGCTTCATCATAAATTCTTAAAGAAATCAGGGATCGAAATGAGGAATTTTATACTCACTCAAAAGAGGACTATGTTGGTACCTGTTTCTTTCGGTGGTTACAAGTGAGGGGTACGAAACATGAATATACTCCTCCAAATACGTTGGGGTTGGTTCAAACCAATCTGATCACATACGTCACACATACATTAAAAAAGGTTGTACCCTGTGCACAAGGCTCCTGCTACAGGCAAGATCTGGGGAAAGGTCCCGATGTGCGCGGCCTTCCCCACTGTTTACACAATGAGGCTGCTTCCAGGTTTTGAATCTATGACCAAGCCGATAACAAATGGACACTTGACCATCGCAATAGGCAATGCATTATAATTTAGAATGTTTGATATTTTTTTTCTTTTTTGTTTGATTTTCAAACCGAACCAACCAACCAAGTTATGGCATGTGGCTTTCATAGATCAATCTCAACTAATGTTGTTAAGGCATGTAAGCACTACTTTTTTCATAGGCAACAAAAATATCTTAAATCTTTGGTCACATTTAGTAATACGCATATGCATTTTTTATAAGTTATAGATGCCAACAAAACTCTCTTAATTGAATTTCTATTTAATTTTTAATTTTTTTATTAATTATACCTTTAATAATAAAAAAGCAACAATATCGAATTCAATACTTCTAATGTTTGAGTTTTCAACGGCAAAAAATAGTCAAAAAATCATACATGTCCCTGCAATCACTGTTGGATAATTAAATCAGAAGGTAGTGGGAACTATTAAACTTGTTACATTTTTCCCTCCTTAAATAATATAAATTATGGCACATGTGCTACAGCAATGATTTTGATCAAACTAAAACCATCCAAAAACTTAAAAGTTAATTATTAAAGATATTTAAAAAAATAAAAACCAAATTTAGCCATGTTGTAAGTTTAGGGTCTAAGATAATTAAAATAATATAGGTACAGACAAAAGAAAAAAATATAATTTTTTTCTTTTTTATATAAAAAATCATAATTTAAAAATAAATAAATGCGTCGTTTGTATTAAAATTTGATTTTAAATTTATTAAATATTATTTTTTAAATATAATTTTATTAGTTAATCGAATTAAACCCTAATTTGTTTAAAAAAATAGAATTTTGTTTAAGCTAAAATCTCTTTAGAAACATTTAAATTTCATGGGATTATGAAAAATTTTGACGATAGAATCACCAAATAATACAAAGACCGAGGGTTTGATGGCCCAAAACAGTCAGCATGAGCATTGTGCTGTTAAGCATGGGAGTTATGCCTTGCGTAACACAATCATGAAGTAAACAAAGCTTTGGCCGTCCAAATTATTTTTACAATCACAAGCTGCCGAGGATCGTTTGTTGTACTTACAATGAATAAAATAAAAAAGACAGCTTCGATGACGGCCCTTTCTTCCTGGATTGTGGCTGAGATAGAAGCTGGGGGTTCAACTTTTTACCATACAAACGAATGATTATGAAATAAAAAAAAAAATTGCAATTTGCTTCATCATAAATTCTTAAAGAAATCAGGGATCGAAATGAGGAATTTTATACTCACTCAAAAGAGGACTATGTTGGTACCTGTTTCTTTCGGTGGTTACAAGTGAGGGGTACGAAACATGAATATACTCCTCCAAATACGTTGGGGTTGGTTCAAACCAATCTGATCACATACGTCACACATACATTAAAAAAGGTTGTACCCTGTGCACAAGGCTCCTGCTACAGGCAAGATCTGGGGAAAGGTCCCGATGTGCGCGGCCTTCCCCACTGTTTACACAATGAGGCTGCTTCCAGGTTTTGAATCTATGACCAAGCCGATAACAAATGGACACTTGACCATCGCAATAGGCAATGCATTATAATTTAGAATGTTTGATATTTTTTTTCTTTTTTGTTTGATTTTCAAACCGAACCAACCAACCAAGTTATGGCATGTGGCTTTCATAGATCAATCTCAACTAATGTTGTTAAGGCATGTAAGCACTACTTTTTTCATAGGCAACAAAAATATCTTAAATCTTTGGTCACATTTAGTAATACGCATATGCATTTTTTATAAGTTATAGATGCCAACAAAACTCTCTTAATTGAATTTCTATTTAATTTTTAATTTTTTTATTAATTATACCTTTAATAATAAAAAAGCAACAATATCGAATTCAATACTTCTAATGTTTGAGTTTTCAACGGCAAAAAATAGTCAAAAAATCATACATGTTGGTCAACAAAAGAAAAAAATAAATTTTTTCATGTTTTGTTGATAAACTAGATTTTATATATATATATATATGTATACACATACACAAAGATATGCATACTTGCACCGAGGCAAATACAAAAATATACACGTATGTACATTGCATCTTACTTTACTCATGCAAGTGTTTTTTTTTTTTTTTTTTTCTTTTTGCTCCTTGCGTTCTTGACGACATTGGTCTTAAATTCTACTCAACTCAAATGGCCTATCTTATTGCACAAAAGCAGCGTTATATAAGCTAAAACTCAACACCCTGCTATATCAACTTGACATGAAAAGAAATTTTCTGGACGGGAAAACAAGATTTAAATCTTTTTGCATATCACTTGGCTGGAACAAAGTTGTAAAACAAGACTTTTTTTCCTTTGTCACAAGGAATTAAATCCCAGATCTCTAACCCCTGTGATCTCCTAGAAGTTTGCGGACATCGTAAAATTTCAGCATCAAATCCTAAAATCTAGTGCAGCCATGTCTGACTACTTAGCTATCTAATTTCGCCTGGACCAGATAATACAAAATGGTAAATCTACAAAGCCTCCAACAAGTTTCAAATGAAAGCAATCATGTCATAAGAAGTAGGAGATTTACTGGAAGACTCCTTATATGGTATCATCTTTTGGGCTGCTACCATTTCCTATCCCGCAAAATATTAGCATCTCCGCGTTCATCTTCTCAGCGAGACGAAAATAAACTAACCAAAAACAACTTTCAGCCATAAAATCCATCTGATGTGTCTTTTGTTTATAACATGACAAGCAGATAAACTATGATAATAACGAATTCTTCCAGTAGACAATAAGCAAATTACTCCTCAAAGTTCATTCTAGATATGCCAAAATGATAAAAGGAAAGCTTTAAACCAATAACTTTGATCAAAATCCAGCATATTTATCTTCTTTAAAACTTCTCAAACAAAGAGTTATCAAGGAACCAACAGCCATTCGCAACAAAAATTCCAGTAATTGTTTTGAGACCCTATTGTATACCTATGCATTCCTTGAATTACTCACTACTTAGGATTATCCCCTGCAAAGGGAACGTAAACAGAAAGTCTACACGCATTATCATGAAACAGGGACACTGATTTCCAGCCTGTTCTCTACGAGAACCAATAAAGCTTTCTAATAAGAAACAAAACACCCACCCACCTGCTTAACCCACCTAGTATTTTTCCATTTTCAGTCTTTCTTCCAAACAAAAAGCAAGAATTAATGTATAGAAATTTGAAAGGGGGAATGAAACACCAAAATACAGATGGAGGAAAGGGAGGGGAAAGTAAAAAGACATTGCTGATTCTGAAGCTTTCAAACTCCTTTTGAGAAGTACTCATAAACAAACTATGAGTTCTCATGAACAGCAACAAATAACCATATATATTGAAAGACAACGAGTAAGCAATGGTGTAAACCACCAATACAAGGTCAATTCGCATCCGTCCTGCCATCAACAACATAACATTAAACTAGAAACGGAATTGGTAAAAATCAAAGTAGAAAAAAATAATCTACTCTCCTCCTGTTGCTGCCAATACAAGCACCAACACCACAGTAGGTGTCCTTTGGGTGTTAATGCTCAGCAAATTCAAAGGGCGGCCGATGGCCCTTCACTGTAATCTATGGGCTGATTATAACTTCAATATTACCAAAATAAAGTGACTAGAACAATAAAATCTGAGTCTTGTTATTCAGTAAGCCTGCAATAGAGGTTTCTCAGAACCAGGAGCCCATGGATTTCAAAAAACGAGGAGGAATTTGAGGAGATAAGCGCCTGCTTCATTTCTTTGAAGCCGACACCAAGGCGACAAGAGAGAAAGTCGAAATGGGAGATGGTTGCTTGGTTGGGAAAGGATCAGGGATTTGAAGTTGAAGACTTTTCGGGTCTTTTTCTCAACTTCCATATAGTTGTCGTTAACAGTGGTCGCCTACTCCTGGCTGTTTCTTGGGATAGATGTGGATTGAAACATGAGCATTTTGGATGCGAAATCATAGAAGAGAGTTAAAAGGAGTGTTCTGAGAGGCGTTCGGCTTCTGGGTTTCAGGAAGTTGGAAATGTAAGTGAAGAAAACCAGAATTGTTTGACATTTTCTTGTTTGCGGATATCGTCGGAGCTTAGGATCTTAAGTGGGAGTGGCAAAGAATTTGAAAATGCAAGTGGCGGGGCGTAACCGAAAAGAAGTGTTTGAAGCTGGGGCCGGTGAACTTGGCAGACTTATGAACATGGCGCCTTACGCTGCATTTTGATGCCACTGAACTGGTGAGAAGGAGTTTTAAGGTATATTCTCTTAGATTGATTAGTTAAAATCATCTTGGTTACATCCATGGCAGTATGGTGGAGTGAATCCACCGTGCTGCCCCTTTATTTTCCACCGGTGTTTAATGTTCTGTTTGGATAGATAATGGAATTAAAAATATCTAAAGAAAAGAGTTGAAAAAAAAGGGGAAAAAAAGGTCAAAATGTAAATGAAGCTTCATCTGGGGTCCAGCAGGAACTTAAGAATGTGTCGCGGTGGAAACCATTTCCACTGCGCCACAACCTGTTACCCAAACTGCAATTTCGGCGAGATTGCACAAAAAGAAAGACAAAACACACTTGTTGAAGTTCACTTTGTTAGTGTTCAAAGATCCGGTAGAGCCCTGCAACACAAAAAGAGTTAAGAATACGTCGGAGTTTGATTTCGGAGACTCTCTCCAATGATTAAGTCAGAAGAATACTTTGTAATAGTATATATGAGTTTTTGAAGTCGGATCTTGATCTGTGAGCATGTTTTTTCATTTATAGGATTTGTCTGGAGACATCGTGTCAGATAATTTGATAGTGATGTAACCAACGCCAGATTAGGTGTCAAGCTATGATGCCTAATGATCGACTCAGTCAGTCGACCACTATTCAATAAATGTCAACTCTCTATTTAAATCATTATCGAAAAAGTCACATCACTGTCAGATGTGACTTCGTAAGAATAGGATATTAAGGATGATTAGACGGTCATCATTAATGAAAGTATAACAACACTAAAATAGATCACCAATCGAATTCAAACGAGCCCTAAAGCATCAGCAGGGTAAAAAGCCCCAGTAGGATGTTCTTCTACATTTTTAATTCATTTTGAATTTTTTGTTAACATATAATAAATTTTGGGTTGGGTTATTATATATTCAGTAAATATATAATAAAATTATTTTTATATAATAATCAAAAAAATAAATTTTATTATTATAAAATTAATATGAATTGATTAAAATTAAATAGTTCATGAATAATATAAAATAAATACAAAATACTATTTGATATATTTGTATTAAATTTTAACTATTTGTTAAAAAAATTATTATTTTACAAACATATAATTTTAATAATTTTTTATTCATTAATTTCATTACCATTAAATAAATTAAAATTTTCATTGTATATATATTTTTATATTTTTTTAATATAATATCTTTAATTATCATTTTTTATTCTTACTAAAATTTATTGTGAAATCACAATTATGTTTGAATTCAAATACGTATCCCATCGTTGATTTTAATTTCACTATTTTATTAATTAATTTCACTATTTCATTAATTAATTTCATTGATAATATTATTGTTTTTAATCTCACCGTCATCGATTGAATTCATACATATATCTTATATGATTTTAATTCTATTATTAAAATAATTAATTTTATTATTATTATTATTTTTAATTTTATTAAAATTAATTTATAAAAATATTGTATACGGACTCAAGTGGGTCCAAAAATGGGTTGCTTGTAGCTTGTTTGTGGGCATTGCCAGAACTGGGCAGGCTGGGAAAAAGGAAAGTAAGCTATTTCGATTGTCAATAGGACTAAATCTGTCCGCGTTCAGCGTCATTGGTTATAGATAGAGCTCTCTAGGTTTAAGCTCTGCTTTTTATGTTTTGAGTGGACGTAGATTAAAGTAATATTTTTATTAAAATAATATATATTTTAAATTTAATTATAAAATAAATAAATATTAATATAAAAATAATTTTTAATAATTATTATTAATAATTTGAGTTTTCAGACACAAACATAAATTTTAAAAATTTTTTAAATTATGACTTGATTCATTATCACTCTAGTTATAAACTTATAGTGGTATTTATATAAAAAATATAATTAATATTTTTTATAATTTAATAATAATAATAATAATAATAATCTATAAAAAATAATTTTTTTAAAAAAAATCTTAATGATTCTTAACGAGTTTTATAAATGTTTATTAATCGGACTTTATTAATAAACTCTAAAGGGCAGGCCATACTGGGTTTTTTGCACTGGGATGAATGAGATGATAATACTATGTGAATAGCTCAACTCAATTGAATAATGAAGTTGCTCCGTCTCGATGCTATTGATGTTTTATGGTATAAAATTTCAATCATCCAAACACAATAAAAATATGTATATATATATATATATAGATGCCAAGTTTATAAAATGGAGATTCCATAAAATATTTTGGTAATCTCTACTATTGTGATCAGTGTGTCTTGGTTGATTCTCTCACAGTTTGGTAGGGTTTTAGACTCAATTCTATCATCATCCAACAAAAAATAAATTAAAAAAAAGCTCTAAAATACTAAAAAGCTTTTGAATTATTTCACTTGTTTTAAAGTAATTTTTTTTATGTTTTTTTATATTTAAATAAGAGTTTATTTTTTTATTTATATCAAAATAAATTGTTATTTCAAATAGAAGGTTTTAATTTTTATTAAAGTATAAAATAAAAGTTGGAATATTTATTTTAGAAAAATTATAAAGTTAGTAATTCATTTGAGTATAATAAAAATATAAAAACTTATTTAATTAAAGTGATAAAGTTTTAATTTTTTTTGTTATTTTAGATTAAAAACAAATGACATTTGTTCATTTAGTATTCATTTGCTTTTCATTTTGGCTGCTCAATTGGAAGAAATGGAAAACATGCAGCGTGTTGTAAACGTTTGTTATGCTTTCTCTGTTCCAGTAAAATTATCACATTTTTACTTATTATTGGTCAAAATATTATAATTTTAATCTTTT
>JBBYHO010000020.1:8641984-8655828 GCA_038382025.1 Adansonia gregorii | reverse complement strand
TTAATAAGAAATAAATCTGTTCTCAATGTTCGTTCAATAGATTACACTTGCAATACCTTAAAAAAATAGATAAGAAAAGGGCAGTTGTTTTGAATATTCTGTACAACGATTTTGCCCAATAGTCACTCAAAAGAAGCATTGATTGGGCAAAAACTACGTTAGTCATGCCTTCCAGCTGTAACCCATACTATCGTCAAGGTCACTGTTAAAAAACCCATTTTCAATTAACTCGTGAGCTATATCTGGTACTATATCATCCTGGGAATGGAGATTCTGAGGCAAACCGGGTGGTCCCTGGTTGAATCCATTGTTGCCACCGGCCGCTGAAGAGTCACTGTTTGAAGCAGCTTTAAAGCTGTTGCTTCGACTCGGTGCAAGCCTTGCAACACTTCCTGACACATTAGAGGTAGATGCTGGGATAGCAGTGGTGTTTTTCCCGAAATCCAGTCCGTTTCTTCCCGCACTCCCGTTCCCGTTCTGGCTACTCAGGGACTGCTGTTGAACTCCCTTCTTGTTATAGAGCAGCTGTTGGATAATTTGTTGTTCTGAAGCCTGGTTATTACCCTGAGAGGACTGCAGATGATTCGGTTGGATTAAGTTATTAGCGCTCAACAAACGCTGCTGTTGCGGCCTCTGAGCTGGCGAAAGGGGACTTGATAAGCCACTAACGGGCAAGGTCTGCATGGATACCGGTAACAAAGGAGCGGACCCTTGGAAATTCGAAGATGGACTCTGGTTAGAATTATTGAAGGAAGATGAGGCTTCTTGATGAAGTGAGCTTGGGTTTGAATTCATAGAATTTTGCCTAATAAGCATATTCTGGTAGTTAGTAAGTGCCAAAGCGGCTTGTGCTGAACCACTTAAAGCTCCTCGACCAACCATTTGATGGTTGTTGCCGATCGGATTGTTTATCCCAGGATGCAATGCCATCAACTTATTGAGGGTATTCCTGTCGGGAACATTTGCTAGGTGCTCCATTTCCGGCATTTTTTGCACTTGGAGCTTGACCGCCGTGGCATGTCGAGGATAGTTTTTCAAGCCCTCTGCAAATATAGTGTTTAAGAAAACGGATGGTTAGAATAAAAGCTATATATATATATATATATATATTCCCCCGATTCGCATAAACTAAACTGTAATCCTAAAACAATAGGTAGATCAAACACAACAACCAAAATTTTAGCAGAACAAAGATCCGGAGATATGGATGGAAGTATAAAAGCCACAAATTTCCGTCAAATGATTTTCTTAAATTTTCTTTTTTCAGTAGACTGCAAATTTCAAACCGGTGAAAACAGAAGGGATATAAGCAGTCAATTGTGATACGATCAGAGGAAGAAAACAGAATGCTATCCAAAAACTTCCATTAAAAAGCAAAGCACGCAAGCATTCTCCCAAACAGAAGGAACAGTTAGCTGATGATAACCACAATCTTCTCAGGGAAGGCGATGATTTTTCTTACATGCAAAAATGAAGCATCGGCATAAAGCAGCTGAAGAACATTCTCACATGCTACATAAAAGGCTTTACTACCTCATGAAAAATCAAATAGAAACAATATTTTCATTAAAAATTACACAGAGAGAGAGAGAGAGAGAGAAGTATGTGACATTATATCAGAGCTAGAGCAGTCGCATGCTATAATACAATTCCATGATTTAGGCGGCCGCCAGGTATGATGAACCAAAAAAAATATATATATATATTATCAAAATGTCAGAGGTGATAGAGGCAAATAGTACAACTTACCAATGGGCCCAACCTTCTGTTCTCGACAAAAATCTATCAGATTTTTCATGCTGTTGACAACCTCAGCAATCTAACAAATTATGCAAAATCTATAAGGAAACTCAACAAAGAAAACTTATTTACCAGAATTTAAATGCACAATTTAAAACTGTACCTGCAAACATCTCACATATCTTTTTGAAAAACCCAAGTCATTCAGTGACGGTAACTCCAAACTTTTCACAAGCTGTCGTCCAGCTGTGAGGACCCTGGGAGAAAGCAAATCAATGTTGCATCAGCAAAACCCTAATGACCAGGTAATTAGACCTTGGTAACATGCAAACCAAAAATAAAGCACTCATAAGTTATAACCTATGCTAATTTTAAAGAATATATATACACACACACACCAGATGTATACACACCCGCTTCGTAGGTGAAATATATATATATATATATATTTAAAAAAAATTATATGGGTAGTTTTTATAAGAGAAATGGGAGGTTAAGGACAGTTTTTCTAGAAAAGTGAAGTTTTCTAAGAAAGGTGGATAATTTTTAGCAGAATTGGTAATTTTAAAACATAAAAGGACATTAATACCCTTGTTATATTAATATTTAACTTGTAACTTATTAGCTCTTTTTGTATGTTACTTGAAACTCAGTCAAACATTTTATTATTAACTAAGAATTGGTTACACTTACTTTGTGAGTGTTTAAAAAATAAATAGGGTGAGGCGTAGTTTTCTTATAAAGGTGGGTAATTTTTAAATTTTAAAAAAAATTTTGAATAACAAAATACCTCTAATATTATATTTATTTATTTTTATTACTTTTAATTATATTTTGAGGTGCTTTAGTAAAAAATGACTCAGCTAATTCATGACACCAAACTTAATCACTCTTTTTATGTTAGTGTATATATACATACATATATGTATGTATGTATACAGTCTAAGCTCCTATAACATAAACCTCAGTTAAAATCAGCTCTACTATTTCAAGACCGTGACAAAATCACTGCTTGGGTTGGCCCCGTGGCTTAACTGCACTCAAGGAGGGTAAACCGCATAACCCAGCATAAGAGCTTCACACTTCCAAGCATTCTAAAGTAATGACTTGGAGCAAATTACCTGCTCAAAATCTTAAAGGCTCCAATCAAAAGAATAAGATAAGCAACATCATTCATAGAATAAAAAACTTTTCATAGTTGTATGATTAACTCACATATTGCTGTTTGTTTGCAAGTCCTGCTGAGAAACCCCCTCGGATCCACCTTCAGAAATTGTGCTCTGACATTTTTGTGCCACCTGAAGTAACTGACTTACCTGCATGATTTATAAGTTCAAGTTATATCAGCTGTCTTTAAAGAACTTAATCAAAATGAACATATGATCAGGACAGCAATAGCACCCGTCTTGTTATCTACCAAAAGACAAAGAGAATTACCTAACATAAACTAAAACAAGTGCACGGTAACATTTATTATAGCGATAACATTTAAATTTCAGATAAATACAAAAGAAATAGGAGTGGGTGGGTGTTTACACAGGAACCGTTCATAAGAAGTTAGAGCTAATAAAGTGAAAATTTTAGTACCTGAGGTGCAAATAAATGACGAGGAAAAAGTTCTTCATGTCTGATTGCACAAAACTCCCAAGACGATATCTGCAAAACATAAAATGTCAATTGCTTGTTCCCTATATTACAGGGATAAAAACTGCAAAATGTGAAACAACTTTTATATCGACCTTTAAGTCCTGAGTAAATATGATGCGAAGCTGACCCTCACGAACAACACGAAGCTGCTCATATACACTCTCCTGAACAGCTCTTCCATACTCCAACATCATTTTTCCAGAAGCAAATCTACACTCACGGGGCATGTCCAAAAACAGAAGCTCATCAATTACTCCACTGCCAAATTTGATTTCATTAAGTCTGGGAAGTACTTCAAAAGTTGCCTCTGTAAACATGAGTAACGAGTTAGTGATTTAAGGAAAAAAAAAAGATCATAGCCGCGGCAGAGTGCATATTTATTCTAACTAGTTAGACAAAACAAGGGTATTATTAATGCAGTCTACAAGTCCAGAGAATGTTAAGATACAATCCATATTAATTCCAAGCCATTGGCATATAATGCATTGTCCAAACAAGAGAAGAACAAATGAATAAAGCATACCTGAGGACAGTTTACACTGACAAAAGAATACCAATGATTCTAAAACCGACAACCCTCAATATTTGAGAAATTTTATTTAACCCTAGTCAATATATGGAAATGGAAAAATGAAATTCTTTAACCATAGTCATCTGAAGGAAATAAAACTGAAAACCAATGAAACGAAAGTAATGAATTTACTGTGAATGACATTCTCTAACGAACACTGTTTCTCATACCCTGTTCTAAAAACTAATTCCTACCATATCAACTAAAAAGAATATTCACTCTAGAACAAATGAAATATTCATAAATCTCTTACCAAATCCCCTTCCAGACTTAGAACCACAAATTTCACACTGCCAGGCATCCTGAAATTTAAACGAAAATGAGAATTTTAAATATTAAAAGACAAGCATGTAATTGAAGAATCAAAATGGTGGATTGTATTAATCATACAGAGAATGCATGCAACATCACCAAATCAGCAAACGACAAACAATTCATTAGAAAAGACTGAACGTCATAATGGAAAAATAAATTTTCTTATGCTACAAACTAGAGAAACAGCACAAAGACTGACCATAGCTGCTTGAGGGAAAACACCAAGTGCATGACTCCCAACATTATCATACCGTGATAGACACCACCTTTTCTTTGCACAAGGAGAATAATACTCTGCCACAAATTTCCTCCAGTATGCAATAGTATTGTCCTACAAAATCAATTAGACATAAGAGGATTCACAAAACTTCAAATCTCAGCAATTATTAAGTTGAAAATGAGTTAATGTCAAGACAGCATCAACATGATAATGGAGAAGCATAAAAGCATAATAATAGATTCCTACACCATTAAAAATGAGATAACTTCATGACTGCAACAACAAAATAATTGAGTATACAAAAGGGCATAGACCAGATTACCACAAAAAATGCAATCTTAATACAATTGAAACTGTTAAATAAAACCAATAAAAATAGAACTTTGCAACAAGATGCAGTAGATAAAAAACATTAACTCACAGATGGCCTTTCCCGTTGGTGATATAGGTATTTCATTAGCCGGCGAGCACATATACCACCATCAAAGGGACGTTTCATTGCATGTACTTGCTGCATGCCCTGTTGTTGCAATTGCTGCCTCAACTGCATTTGTTGCTGCTGCTGCAAGTGGGCTCTTTGAAATGGTGGCATTGACTGCAAAATTTGTTGCTGTTGCCTAAATCTCTGCTGTATCAAAGCTTGTAATTGAGGGTTTCGACCCTGCAACTGTATGGAATCCTGTCTTTGCATCAGCTGTTGCAGCAACTGCTGCTGCAGAATGTCTTCTTGCTTGATATCTAGTCGAGGTTTCTTCTGCACCTGGGATAGATTACTAGGGTCTTGCACGAATGACCCTGGGAGTCGTGGACCCATAGGAACTGAAACTTGCCCGGTTTGTGATGTTGGCAAAGATGTAGCAGTTGAAGTCCCTTGCTGCGGCTGCAGACTCTGCTGCATTTGTTGGACGCTTGGGTCCTGATGAGAGCCCTGCTGGCCTACAGAGGACCCATCCACAACCGACGAACCTGACATGCTTATATTGTTGGAAGAAAACGACAAGGGCGAAGCTGGTAAGCGCATATATGAATCTGTATTAAAGCTAGCACTTCTCTGCAAGTGGGGACCTCCTGACAATGAAGAATTTGCATCTGTGACCAAAGAACTTGCCCCAACACTAGGTCCTGAATTTGCCGCACCATTCAACACCGCACTGTCCGAAACTGGACCCAGATTAGGAATCCCAGTTCCAGGAATTGAATTACATGAGTTCTCATAAGGTGAGCTCAAGTGAGAGTTAACTACAGCCTGGGACAGCCCATTTCCTTGGAAGAAAATTCCAGAACTTGAGGAAGATTGGGTTAGCCCTCCAGCCATCCGAGAAGGTGCCATTGGAGGCACCGCCCCCTGGTGGCTGGAGTCTAAATAGCTATCCAGAGCCAGGCCTTTCCAATAATAAATTTGCCACAACAATTTGTTGCAGAGATCTAAAAACGATGTATAATAGAAAAACCAGATAAAAATATTAGAGTTTGAATTGCACGTGCTTCAAGAGAAGTTACAACTTTCCAAACAGGATTCAACTCACATATATAAATCAATCAAGACTGGAAACACAGTGAAAAAAAAAAAAAAAGCCCCCAATATTTCCTAGATTAATCCCCCACAATTTAAAGAAATAAACTTCCTTAACTGTCCCCCACACACATCAACCAAAAAAAGCCCTAATTTTGGACCCAACACACTAAAAAAAAGAATGTGCAACTATACTACTAAAATCCTAAAATCCTTGCAATCTAAAAGCACATATCAGCTATCAAATCACTCCACTGATCAAAATGAAGTACCAATCAGATTTTAGTCCCAAATTGATCACACACATTAAAAATCCCATAGAATAATCGAACTCGAATTATAAAAAAAAAAAAATGAAGAAACCCAAACAGAAGCAACAGATTAACCTTAACTAAAGATTTAATGTCAAGTTAAACAAGAAGATCAAGAAATAGCAAGCAGGAATCACTTCAAAAAAAAAAAACAGTAAACTTAACTGGTTTTAGAGATCGACCAAAGCAGATTCGAGCTAACAAAAATGATTAAATTACTTTAAGTAAATAAAAAAGGGATTAAACAAAAAATTTAAAGAAAATAAATTACTAAAACGGGGAAAAAAAAATGAGAAGCTACTAACCTCAAAATCGAGAAGTGGAAAAAAAAAATACAAAAGCTAAGCTTTAAATTTTTTCCTTTTTCTTTTTTATAATTTAATTTGGAAACTAAAGAAAATTGGTCGAGAGCGAGTTTTCCCGGAGGCCTTTTATATACCCAGCGGGAATGCCAGAGAGGGAGTTACCGGCTGCACCGGTAATTTTGCGGTATGTAACCGAATGTGTCCGTCGTAGTCAAGGACACGTGTCTTCCCAATGATTGCCCAACCAAGTCGGTGTTAGATCGGGGCAGTCGCGACGCGAGCCGGATGACGGCGTGGCAAGATTTTACTCGTTGATCTCAAGGCGGCCTATGATAGATCCTGAGGAAGGTGCTATATTAGGTAAGTCTTGAGGGCGAAATTGATCAGCTACAATTTGACGTCGTGAACAAAGTTTTTTTTTTTTTTTTGTCTAATCTGACCCGTCCATGTTTATGATTTCAGCACAAATATGACGTGGCAGGAATTTATTGAATGGGGAAGAGGGTGTTTTGAGATTTGTGAACACAGGATTGTGAGCCGGGGATTTTACCATATAGTACAGCGTTAAGGATAGAGAGCAATCGATCATGAGAGCGCCACGTGAAATAGAAGACTTTCTTTGACTTTAGAATTAGAAGTTAAGAGCGGTTCTATTTTTGTTATTTTATAAAACTATACGCTCCGATTAAAATGTCATATTTTAATTTTTATTGGTTAATTTTTTTTAATTTTTAATTTTTTATTATTTTATATTTATTTTTGATAAAAAATTTAAAAATATATTTTAAAACCTATAAATTAAGTAGCTTTTAAATATATATTTTATGAAATTTAATTAACTAAAATATTTAAAATAATAAAAATTAAAATGTAAAAAAATTTGATTGAAAAAAGTAAATTGTGATAATTTAATTCAAACAGAATAAATATTTAAAATTAATATATTTATATAAATTTTGATATATTAATAATTTATTTTTTTATAAATTTTAATATTTCTATAATTTAATACGATATTCATATCATATTTTAATTTTTTTACATATTATATTCTATGTTTTCTAATTATCTATTGTCCATATGTATCACGTGCTTGGCAGATTAAACGAAAAAGAAGTCTTTTTCATTTTTATTAGGTTCAGTAGATAATTGGGGTTTAAATTGTTTGACTGTAAACATAATAATTTAATATTTATTTAATGATAATTATTATTGAAATAAAAATAATTTGTAAAATGGTTTGTATTGGAGGAGTGAAGGTAAGGTGACAGCTACATGCAACATGTGGAAAACATGGACACATTTGTTTGGCTATATATAACTTTATTGTAACGGGTAAAAGGAAAATATTAATCAATGTGCATTATTTTAATTAAAAAACACTTTATTTTTTAATCAAAATAATAACTATATATATATATATGTAATAATAGTAATAATAATAGTAATAATAATACAATTTGCAATGTAAAACTGAAATCTGAAACCCTTCAATCTTGTCATGTCATGTATTATTAATTAATGCATTATTTTTTGAAATTGTTGTAAGATCAATGATTCGATGTTGAATCTGGTTTCAGCAACGTTGGGCGAAAGATTCTCCGATGAAAAGAAATACAAATCATGTCTCTCTCTCTCTCTCTCTCTCAAATTTCGCCCCCAAATTCGCATCAATCTCCGTTCAGCGGCTGGACAATTTCCAGCTACAACTGAATCTCTGTGTTCTTAGATTCACTCTAGGTATTCCTGGATTGGACGATAACCTAGAATAATGGATCGGGTAGAGGTTTGGCTTCCTCCTCATAATTCAACCACTTTGCTTGGATCCGACTCCCTCACCGCTGCCCTCCTGATAATTTGCCTTTCTCCATCCTTCTTGCAATTTAGCCTTTTCGATTTTTAAATTTTTGTTTCCAAATTTTGTTGTTCAGTTTTTGAGGTCAAATTTAGATTTAACGTTTGTAGTGATGTGTTGTTGCATACTTGCACAGGGTGCAACTCCAATAGATCAAACGACTCTGCCAGAAGGTGCTGAGCAAATCTCTCTTATGTCGCAAAATATGTCAGGTCGCTCGTAAGGAAGATTTGGCTTGGCCAAAAAAATTCTTTTCGGGGAATTAATGCTGCTTTTTTTGTTTAGTTATTGACAATTTAATTTGCAATGTTTTATCATCTCAAAATTTTGTAGTTGATATTAACACTAGGTGAATTATCTATATGCGGATATTGGAATTGGCTAGTTGGCCTACCAGAAGATGATGTACTTGATTGGTTTGAAAGTGATATGGAAGAAACTGGTCTGTCTGATTTAAAGGACACCCTCTATTGCCCTCAAACTGCAGGTACGCTTTTGTTTTAAAAGGAAATAATCTTACATCATGTGTGTGATATTCGAAAATGATGAACAATTAGCCACTAAGAAACGTCTTAAGAATAGGAACTTTGTTGTTGAACTCTGTGGCTACGCATGGTTTCTTACTTTTTTGTTTCATTGGACCCGTCAAGACTAGGAAGCCTTGTGACTACAGTTATTCTTGTTAATAAAGTCTGACCTTGACACTGTAACTATCATACCCTCTTTGGCTCTCTCTCCCACACTAACTTCAGATGCTTATGTTTGGTGATTACCTTTTATTGAAGTGAATATGTTTGGCGAAGAAGCTTTTAATTGTAAATGTACATTAAAATTTGAATTATTGCTAATGTATAGCTGCGATGTTTTCCTTGCAGTTATGGTTCTCTAAACTATTTAGTCTGGGTCTAACGTCCAGATTTGATCGCTATTACAGATGCTGAATTTGGGGAAATGCTTCGCCAGGTGACCTGTTCTGTCATGGTACAACCGGTTTTGTCCTGCTGGCTTTGAACATGAGATATGCATATAGTGAAAAAGATAGAGCCCAAATATGAGCAGTTTCAAACAAACTTAGAAGTAAGAGCTAAGAACTTGTCTATAACTTTCCTTCATTCTGTTAATTTGCTTTACATCATCTTTGTTAAGTCTGGTTTCAACTTCTTATTGCTTTTCTTGCTACTATCTGTTCTTGCTGGTCCATTTTTTTCAGTTTAAAAAGGGCATCAATTTTTCTGCTTCACTTTTGACCTGATGATTGGCAAGTTTGATGCCTACAAAAGAGTGCCAACCTTTTTTTATCTTTATCTGCAGGTTCTTTCCTGAGATAGTCAAAAACTGCCATTGGTTCTAGTCGCCAATAGATTGCAGATTTTAATGTAGTGTAAGTCCTTGTTCACTAATTGCAGTATCAATTTTTTTTTTTTTTTCATAATGAAAGGAGTTCTCATTTTATTTTGTATACTAATGATTGAATGGATACTAACCATATAACAAACGCCAGATGAACAAAGAACTTGCCACTTTTATTGCACTTTTTAAGCTGTAAATCTTAAATATATGTAAGCCCTTGCATGTTGCATCTAGATGCTGCAATTTGTCTAAAAGTGCCAGATGCTGTAGAAATTTGAAATAAAGCTTGTCAAATTGTATGACCATGTAGAGGCACCTGTCCTTTGACCCTTCCCGTGTATTTAGAAGAAATGTCATTTAATCCTAAAGAAGTTTCGAGATTTATCAAATATAAGCTTCATTTGCAAGGAACTGAAATGTCAGTTCTATCATTATTCCTAAGGATTTCTATGAATATTGTTTAGTCCAACTAAGTATCAAGCATAAAGTGTTACAAGTAATGATAAATTGCCTACCCTTTGGTGTCGGAGCTCTAACTCAACTGTTATTGAGCCTATGGAACTTTCTTACTTGGGATATAATATCCTTTTTCTCCATAGTTAATCATCTTATATTATATCCTTTTTTTTCCCCAAAATTGATGGTTCCATTGATTGTAAGTTTACGTATGTGTCTCTGTATGCAATCTCAGATTTTAGAAACGATGTGCCAAGGTTTATGATGGCTAAAATACTCACCTTTTCCTGAGCAGAGGGAAACATACTATTCATGAATTTAAGAAGCAAAATGATGATATTTTCAAATGAAGATGAAAATTGCTGTTTAATTGCTAGAATGAGTTGTAGCAGAAACAAAAATTTGAGTTGTCCTTTGACTTCAAGTGAGTCATATGAATGTGAGCATGTGAGCAAATTGGTGACATCTATATAGAGTATCTTGACTCAATCTTTCATGCCTCAATTCTCCTGGCCCAGAGAAGTAAGCTGTTGTACTAGATGGAAGCACAAGTAGGCTATGTTACTCCGACTCTTAATTTTTCTTGAAATATCCATATTTGACACCTATTTGGGCATGGCTATGGGGGTAAGATCCTAAAAATATATATGTGGAAAACCTTGAGAACAAATTTGAGCACACCTATATCGGACAATACTCTTATTCGATACTTACCTCTGCATCAAGTAATATAATAGGAAGGACCACGCTGTGAACACGCACCTGTCTTCACCTAGGGCTTGACCCTGTGCCCACCTTGTAGCAGGATTGAGAGTTTTACATTATATATGCTCCTGTTGATTCTTTTTGTCGACATCAATCCTCCTAGATGAAATCTGTCTCTCCATCTCTCTAGTTTTGTCTAGTATTAAACCAATCAGTGCAGCTCAGATGATGAATATGATGAATTTTCCCATGCTTTATCAGTAGCTTTATACGGAAGTTACACCAATCTAAAAATAAGCATATCAAAGACTCAAGTTTAAGCTTTCTTTTTCTCCATTTGTTCACTTTAAAAATTATTTTACATCTTTCCCTACCCTCTAGATTGTCACCACCTAGATAGAATAGAGGTGAAAAAGGAAGGATAATTCAATTTTCGAACCAAAATTGCTCTAACATCATCTCTGGTATCTATGCTTACCAAAACTGAAAAGTCTTCTCTTTTGTATATCTGACCATGGTTTAGAAGGTTGTTGGTAATCTGGACAGAATCTGGTGAAGGAAGACCCAGTAATCATCAGCAAGTTTAGCATCCTTATCGGATCATCTGCATGTTATGGGCTTGGATGGTTGTCAAGGTATATGTGTAAAATTAGATTTATATATATTTTATTGCGTCACACATTTAACAGAAGCCTGTTTATTTCGTTTTAACTTTGCATGACTGCCAGGATAACTGCATCTGATGTATTTACAATGAAATCCGTAGAAACTTTAAAAAAAAAAAAACCGTAATGTTAACTTGTGTCTTACTGTTGCATGCGCCCTTGATTCGACGATTTCTAGATTAATGTAGAGGAAGGAAGGCTGAAATGGCAGCTTGCTGGAGGAGAAAGGATCCTATGGTCGGAGTTTGGTGCAGCTAAACAAACCCTGAAATATAGCAAGTTATTTGGTGATGGGCTTAGCAATAATATGAACAACTACTCTTAAGTTATAAGAACTACAAAAGCTTTTGGAAATAAGTTTGACAGTGAGATATATCTCACACTGTCCCCACCATGCTTGCTTTCTTGCAAAATGCAGATAATGTTGGTTATTTTATCAAAGCCTAATTCGAGTTACATAAATCACAATTATGTCATCCATATTTTTTTTGTTATTTTTAAAAATATTTGTATTCGACATATATATGAGTATGTGTATGAGGATAAAATCCTCCAAATATATGAAATTTTTTTAAAAAAATTAAGCATATTTATGTTAGGTCATGATCAGCATTGTTGTTGGTAAAGCTTTGGAAGTCAAGAGTTACATATCAACTCACAAGCAATTATAAACGAGTAAAAAAAACTTTGGTTTTACAGTTAAAATAATGGTATAGCAACTCAAACCAAAAGGCTAAGAGAACGAAGCTTTTGTGATTCGAAAGCTGATTTTTTTAAATAAAATAATTTTATTATCCTCACATTTTTCAATTTTTATTATGTTAGACTTATGTGTTTCTTCGACATTTCAATTCATCTTAATATTTTTTTACAGTAATGTTAAATACGTAAAATTTTTTAAATCACAGTTTTTTTTACCATAGTTTTTAAACATACTTTTTTCAACACTAAAACGAAATTAACCCTCAAACACATATCTCGAACTTATATCGTATTTGACACTTATTTTGAATTTGAGTATATAAGACCACGCTTCTTACTGTCAGACCAATGCTGTTGCCTATGAGAAGTAGAAAACAAAAGCCTGTCTACCAGTTCTTATAAAATGAACCATTTACATTAAATTTGAAAATCTAAAACGATCTTTTATTAAAATAGAAAAAAAAACTGAAATAAGAAAAAAATTAATTATTGTACAGTTATGTATTATATTTTATGTGTATTTAACTTTTTTACCTTACTATGAAAGGCTCCAAAATTAGGTAATATGAAAAATTTTACCAAACTTCAAAACAGAAGGTTTAAAGTTATCGAATGGTCAATAATATACTTACACAAAAATAGAAAGAAAAACCCATATATATATATATATAGATATAAATATATTAAGTGAACATTAGTTAAACCAAGCCTATACAAAAGCATAGCAAATTAAAGTTGCAATGCTATTTCTATTTTAACATAAATATTTGTATTAAAAGATGAAAATTTACGTTTGGAAGAAGAAAACACAATAATCATGGCAATTAAAATTTTATTACTTTTAATATAAATTTAAAATTTGTATTTGCCGATATTTTAAATGCAATATTATTATTATTATTATTATTATTATTATCATCATCATCCCTTCTTGGATTGTACCTCAAGAACTTACAATTTTTTTTTTTGAAAAACCTCTCCATTTTCGATGCTTTTATCTATTTATGGTCAAGTCAAAACCTAAAAAAATTTAAAAATTTAAGTTTATACTCGAATTTAACCTTATCCGATAGCTTAAATAACCCTTTAAAATATATTAAAATATTAAAAAAATATTTTTATATTAATATTTTTATATTTTATAATTAAATTTAAATTTAAATTTAAATATTATTTTAATTAATAAATATTGATTTAGATCAAATTGACTTAAATCACAAAAAATAATATACAAGCCCAAGCTGGCTTGGCAGGCTAACAGCCTCTACTTTTTTTATCTCCACCCTCTGAGTTACAAACTTTATAATTGGATTAATTAACGGAGAGGATTTTCTTCTTGATGCCATTCATTAACACCCAAAATCTTCCCTTGAGGTACATTGGAATTTTTATTCCACAATGATAAAGCTAGTAAAATGTAATTATAATAATTATTAGGCATGAAATACTTAAGAGTCCAATTTATTAGGAAGAAAAGAAAAAACCTTTG
>JBBYHO010000020.1:8601331-8614210 GCA_038382025.1 Adansonia gregorii | reverse complement strand
ATATATAAGATTGAATTTAAGCATTTTTAAGAAAATAAAGTTGACTTATTTCATTAATTTTAGTTTAAATATTTATAATTTTTTATATAATATATAATTATCAAATAAATTTTAAAATTAATTTATAAATAAATCAATTGATTCACAGATAATAAATATATGCTAATACATTACAATCAAATCAATAAATTAAATAAAAAATTTTTGAAAAAAATTATATTTTTTAAACATAATATTTTCATCATCAAATGGGGGAAAAAAAACTAAAGGGACTCGTTTATTTGTCTCAAAAAAAAAAAAGAAAAGGTTTGCAAAAGGAAATGCGATTGTCTCCCTTTTGCCTTAATTAGGAAGACTTTCCAGCAATTACCTTAGATTATCCTCGTCCACGTCAATTGTCAACCCTTTGTTTTTTTTTTTTTTGTTTTTTTTTCCATTTTCATTTTCTTTTTGACTACGGGACACTGGTTACAGAAGAGAAAAATTGGATTAAATCCATGACCATAAATTCATTATTATAAGAAGAAAAAGAAAGAAAACATCAAAAATTTGTTTATATTTTGCTTGGAATTGAATTGTCACTTCTTTGATACATTATAACACTGTGCTTTCTTCCCCGACAATTCCCCTTTTACCTTTGTTCTCTTCTGCTCGAGATTGCTCTAATGCCGTTCACTTCTCTCCCATCGGCTAAAAGTTATTTTGTTATTATTTAAATACATCTTATAAATAAAAATATTAATTATATATTATTTTAATCAATATTAATAATTCATTTTTTTTAGTAAATTATTAAAAGATAGTGACAGAAAAAAATTTTTACTCATTTCAGTCGCCCCTCCTAAGACAGAATCACTTAAATTGATTGAAAGCATTTTTTTTATTGGGACAACAAATGTATATCCAAATTTACATAAATATCTCTCTCTCTCTCTCTCTCTATATACATATATATATATATATATATCAGGTTCTGACACATCTATCTACTGTATAAAATATTACTTTCTTGTAATAATATTTTAGATATATTTAATTTATTTAAAAATTTTATTTTTATATAAACATATATCTCTGCAACCGCTATGAAAAATATAATATTTTATTTGAAGCTGGGACAGAAACAATTTTATTTTGTTTAAGAAAGTTCATCATCTAACAAACTTTATTTTAGAAAGGTATGGGTAATAAAAAATGCTAAACAACTGTTATAAAAAAATAAAATATTTAATTTAAAAATAAAATAAAATAAAAATTATTTTATTTATTTTTAATCGATTTAAATATCAAAATATATCTTAGAAAACAAACTTCCACGTTCGCTAACCTTACTTATTTTACCTGCCTATTATCGAAACATTAGCAAACCCTTCATGCATCACCAACTTCAGTATTCCTTTAATCTTGAATTATAAAATTTCTATTAATTTGTTATTTAAAAAATAAAAATATATTAAAAGTAAAAATTTATAATTGGAGATTTAAATTTTATTTCGGTTAAATCAATAGCATCATTGATTAACAAGGTTATTTAAGAGGATAAAAAAAGGCAAAAATCAACCAATAAAAATGCGCCATGAATCATGTTTTTTTTTGAATAATTGTTTTCAAAATTAAAAAATATCTTTTATTAAAATTTTCACACAGAAATTTCAAATGAAAATTTTGGAAAATTTTAAAAAATTAAAAGGAAAGCAAAATGATCGAAAATATTTATAAAAAAAAAATCCGGAAACATGAAGGAAACGAAAACCGCGTTGGAAGAAGACAGGAAGGAAGGGAGACAACTGGCCTGCCTACGTCGGATATGACCGATCGAAGAAGGATTTGGTCTGCTCGAAACAAATTGGGCTGATCTGTGCTTTAGGCCTGCCAGCCTTCTCGTTCCCCTTGCTCCTTCCCCGACTAGATTCATCGGCGGTCGACGCCGCTCATCCACACCCCCGCCTTTGTCCCCCCATACACCTTTTCTTATCTCTCTTCGGCGACCCTTTTTTCTTAAAAGAAATCCTTACGTTTTTTTAATTTAAAAAATAAATTTCTTTTTAAAAATTTTTGATGTGACTGTTTATTATTTGTCACTATTTTATTGGTTAGCTTTAGATAATCCTCAACCAAAATAAATTTTATTTTTTAAATATCAAAATACCACAACTATATAGTTCAAACCAAATGAATAGTTTCATTTTTAACCCACCGGCGAGTTTTTGTTTTTTTTTTTTGTGTGTCAATTTTTACGGTAATGAAATAACAACAGAAAGACAAATTTGTCCCTATTTCAAGTGAGCTATCTCTTTCATTCATCTCAGATTAGCAGTAGGCCAGCGCATGGAACCACCACAGCACCAATAAATCTCTCAAACGTGTTTCATCTTTCTTCCTTTTTATTGTTATTATTATTATTTTTTTGGGGTTTTAAGACCAGTTTCCAAGCAAAAGTTGATTTTCCTCACTTTGAAGACTCATAGCAGCTTCCCCTTTTTTCTCACTCTTAATCCATGGATACCGCTCAGTGGCCACAGGTAAAAAAAAGGAAAAAAGAAAAGGGTTTTCTTTGTTCTTTTTCTTCGACATGAAATCATCAATTTTTATCTATTCTGTATTGAGGTTTTGATTACTTGCTTTAAAGTTTTTCACTTTTTTGCCATAATAGTTGAATATGAAACGTTGTTCAGCCACCACTAATAGTTGAATTCATGTTGCTGTCGTTTTAGGATCTTTCTTTTTTTTTTCTTTTAATTATTTCTCTCTTTGAGAAAGTACTGCACTTTTTTCTTTCTTTTTCCACCATCTGATATAAAGAACCCTGAATAAAAGTTACTAAGATTGTTTAGCTTTATTACTGGTGTAATCTTCAAAGCAGTGTCCTTTGTTTTGCTTTCATCTTTGTTATCATTTTTTTTTTTTTGTGAGAGACAACTCTGAGATCATCCAGTCATGGCTTTTTCGCTTTTAAAAATTTCAGAGAATTAGGGTAGTTAAGCCCATGCAAGCTTCAATGGTGGAGAGAAGGAGCAGCAAGCCCCAGAAAGATCAAGCTTTGAACTGTCCTAGGTGCAATTCAACTAACACCAAGTTTTGTTACTATAATAACTACAGCCTTTCTCAGCCAAGACACATCTGCAAGACTTGTCGAAGGTATTGGACTGAAGGTGGCTCCCTCAGGAATGTTCCTGTCGGAGGTGGTTCAAGGAAGAACAAGCGATCTTCATCATCATCATCACCAGCTTCATCAAAGAAGCTTGGTGACCTCACCCCACCTGGTCTTCCCCATTCTGCTTCTCAAAACCCTAAGATCCATGAAGGTCAAGACCTTAACCTAGCTTACCCACCGCCAACTGAAGAATACAATAGCTTATCAAAATTCGAAGAGGTACCCTTTGGCACAGGTAGGAAAAGAAACCATCAAATCGCTAGCCCCTCCTCAACTTCGACTCACCTCAATGTTATGGAGCAGCTGAAGACTGGTCTTGATTCAAGAGGTTGGAGTTCGTTCGTGTCGGTGCCGGTTTCTAATTCAAACACAGTATATTCAAGTGGGTTTCTAATGCATGACTTCAAATCGACTCTCAATTTTTCTCTCGATGGATTTGAAACTGGCGACGGAAATCTTCAAGGGGTACAAGAAAGTGATGCAAGGCATTTGTTTCCGATGGAGGAATTGAAGCCAAGCAGCACTACTAACGAATTGGATCAGAATAGAGGGGAAGGAGATTCGACTGGATATTGGAGTAGAATGTTGGGCGGTGGACATTGGTGAAAAAAATGAAGCAGCAATATTTAACAAAATGGTTAAACAAGATGAAGTTGGGTGTTTATTTTGCCTTTTTTTTGCCTTTTTCTTTTTCCCTTCTTACATGGTGGGGTGATTGCTAGTTTGATGTTTGAATACTAACAGTTAGGGTACGTGGGGCTTCAGTTTTTCTTTCAACTTTAAGCCTTCTTAGTTCTTCTCTATTGCCCTTTTACTTGTAACGCTGTAGTACCTTTATCTACTCGTCTAATCAGTGTGGGTGTTTGAAGCTTTGTTTTAGGTTGGCTTCAAATGGTTGACAATGTTAAAGGATGTGCAAAAATACAAAGCTTCAGGGGCCAGGCGCCATGCAATCGAGAAAACTGGTTTATTTTTAATTAAAGGTTTAATTCAGTTGATTCAAACTTTCATATATAAAAACATTTAATAGTTTGGGTTTTAAATTTAACATGTGCAATCTCATTTCTGCTCCATTCCAAGACCTTTTTTTTTGTATTAAAAAGGAAAATTGTTTTTTCCTTTTTGTTCTGAGATCTTCCGGGCTATAAGACAAGAGAGGAACTAGAGCTCTTGGCTATCTTGAGTTAAATTCAGGGACACTTTATTCTTCTGTTTGTGTCTTTTTTGATTTCTAATAATGTTTCATGTTGTTAATTAAATATATTATATTAAAATTTTAGAAACAAACTATAAGTTAAAAATATTTGGAAAAAAAGTCCGTTAATACTACCTTTGTCTGGCAAGGTTCTTGCAATCTCCCCTCAATGGGCAAAACCTTCATAAGCAGGTGTAATATTGGTGTTATTCCAAGGGATAACCCAAAAATGAATTATTTGTTAGGTATATGACCTGATATGATATGAGTGATATACTTTAACAATTTTAATAAGGTTGTGTAAATATGATACATAATATTCAATACACGAGATAAATATATATTTAAAAATTTATATAATATAAATTATTAACAAACAATTATAATTAATTTTTAATCATAAAAATTATTATGACTGAAATAAATCAAAAAATGGACACTTAACAATTTACTTAAATCTATATTTTTATTGTATTCAAGTTTTTCATTTTTATTTTAAAGCAATTAGATTCTTTAACCTTTTTAATTTGTATTCAAATAAATTTTTAATTTATATATAGATAAATATTTATTTGAGTATAATAAAAATAAAAATAATTATTTAAATTATAGAATTATTCAAACAACTATTTTAATATTTAATCAATCATTATGTGGAATGATTTCATGAAAATTTTTTTGAATAAATTAGATTAAATTTTATATATCACTTAAATAATCAAACTTGTTAATATACCGACATAGACTATGTTTTTTCTTTTTCTTTTTGATTATTTGGAAAAAGAAAAAGGAAATTTGATATTTGCTTAATGCACCACTAGACTGAAAACTCGGCTCATCGTCCTCCCATTTTAACAATCACACTTATAATATGAAGATGATGGGTTTCTTTATTTTGATCATTCTCCATTGGTAGATTCATGTACAACGTATGCGCTCCATATCCATAGATTCATCATTCTGCTTTCCACCATATATATATATATATAGTGGATTAATCTATTAATTCATATAATTATATTATATATTTATTTAAAATTTATATATTATTATTTGATATTACATATTTCAATAAAATCATATATTCGTTGCACATTTTGAATTATGATTTGATTATTTTTCTCCTTTTTGTCTTCTTATAATCCAATCATAACGCTTTCTGAAGTTATCGGGTGTGGATCTTCTATGTGAAATCGAAGACAAACAGAAGCTCTTCAGCTTCACGAGCATTTCCAACCTCTGGTCATTAAATGGGACCCACAAACATTCCCCTTGGGAGCTGTGCACGAGAAGAATCTCCCCCCACCCTTGCAAAATCTTTAACAGGTTGTGTATATATATATATATATATATATTTGATGATTTACATTTTATAAAATATTTTGCGATTTTTACGTTTAAAGCACGATAAATAAAATATTAATTAATTTATTTAATATTGTATTATTATGTCATATTAAAATAAAAATTAATATTATTTTATTATAAATAATATATTAATTTTAAAAAATCTCAACACTCTTTAAGAAATTTTTTTATATATACGTATATTTTATATTATTTGAATTTAAAATAAATACTGAATTTGAATATAAATATTTTATATAAATATTTACAGAATTATGTTTATATATTTATATATAAAAATATATCAATTATAAATGTTGTAAAAAATAAAATATTTTATATGACAAAGATATAAAGGTAGATTCTCAAAGACCAAAATGGCATATGTGTTCGGCAGTCAAGGGTGTGTTGAAAGCCGAAAATTGAGGTTCACCGGCCACCACCTCCCGCTGCCCCCTTGTGGAGGTCTCTTTCTTGACAAATTTTAAGCATCAGACAGACTATTATTATTATTTATTTACTTACTCATTCATTATTATTATTATTGCCTGTTCGGAAATTGTGAAAAGGGGTCGATTCACAGGCAACATTTTCAACATTACGAATCAGCCTCTTAGTCTCCTTTAGACTGTCGGTGATTATTGGAATTTATGTACGTTTTACCAGTTCTTTTTTTTTTTTTGGGCCGCCTTTTTACTGTTTATGATTATTATTGGATATTAAGATTCACAAGGTATCACTATCAACTTTCACCAATAAATAATGTAATATGAAGAAATATCTGAATATGCCTTTAGATATATTTGCCTTGTTTATTGTCTTATGATTATAGATGATAATAGATTGAATTTTAATTTTAATATTTTAATTAATATATATTTTAAATTTTAAAAAATAATTTTGAATATGAGTTTAAATTTTTTACTGAATCAATGGCTTGAATTGGTTTGATTTATTGATTTAAAAAAAATTATAGTTTAAAATTATTTTATTATTTTTATAAAACATAATATTTTATTTTGTAAAATTTAATAAAATGTTGTAACTCAGGTAGGTTAGAATATTTTTGGTTTTTCTCTTCTTGATTTGAAAGCTTATTCCCAACCACGGAAAACATTGTGCTCGAAGAGAAGTAATAGATAAAGATAGATAAAATTTGAACCCGTGACATTTTGTATCCGAAATCAACATGTTACATTAGTATTTAATCTGAATTCAAATCAAATGAGAAAAAAGTGATTTGATTTGAAGATTACAATTTTGAATCAGTTTTCAATTCTCTTTATCCTTTTTCCTCAACCCTCCTCATGATCGTTTAAGCTTTAAATCACAAATAACAAAGAAAATTAATCATCATATAATGTTCTTTGAATATATTCTTATAATTTTACCGGTCATTCGCACTATGTTTGAAAAATAAAACCGAATAAACCAATCAAACCAAAAGTATATTTGATTTGATATAAAACTTTAGATAAAAAATTTGTAGAACCACTGAAAAGTCAATAAACAAGATCAAAATAGATTTTAGGTTTGCTTTATTTTTTATAAATAATAAAATTTAAATTTTTAACCTTTTAATTATATATTTAATTTTTATTAAATTTATCGATAAAATCAATCCTAATGATCAAAATTCTTATCAATTTAACTTTCGAATTTTATTTTAACCGACTTGCATCCATATAAAGTTGTTAAAAATAGAATATAATAATAACTATACTACTTTTGATATAACCTTATCCTATAGACACAAAAGTAAATCTTCACAAGTTTAAGACATATTACTTTATCCTATAGCTACTGCTTTTGTTTTTTTATCATATTTCAAACATATCTAAGCTTTGAAACATATTTAAGTTTTTTTATCTCTACAAGTTAGCTAAACAAATATATCTTAATTAAACTCAAAATTTAAACTTAATTAATTAATATAATAAATAAATATTTAATAAATTAAAATTTTAAAACTCAGAATATATATATATCTTTGTCCTCGTATTACAATTTCGGTAACCATGAAATGATGGCCCTCCCAAGAAAATTGCTTGTACCAAAAAAAACGATTAGTTTTGTATGGTTTTTCCATTAGAGTGCAGACAGGGCCCTCCAACTTGCAAGCAGCTATAGCTACGGGGACTGTTGAGCAATACTAAAAGTCGGTGATAGTGAGGCCTTTTGCAATGTCGCCATCAGATTTTAGCTTACCATGCCATCTACATGTAACCATTTTTCTTCCTTTCTTTCTCTTTCTTTCGTTCTTGTTTTCTCTTTTAATTTTTTTAATTTTTAATTTTTTGGTTTATTCTATTTAGTTTGGTTCTTATTTAGTGAAATTTTATATTTTTAATCAAAAAAAATAAATATTAATATAAAATTATTTTTAATATTTTATTATATTTTGAATAGTAACATAAGTTTTTTTAAATTCAACACACTAAAACAAACCTAATTCATAAACAGCCATAAACAAATCACAGCTTGCGTAATTCATTCTTTTATTCTCTTTTAATTATCTAAAGTGAGGTGTTAATAGGTCGATGATGATGAGACTTTAATAGATTACAAACAAAAAGCAAGTGAAAAAATGCTGAAAATTTTGCTCACTTTATTTAGCATTGTTGAAGTCGCTTGTGGTCCTACAACACAAAAAAAGTCAGAAGGGTACGGGAGTTGGTACTCCGTGACCTTCTCTGATGGTTAAGTTAGTGTGCAAGCGTTTTAGAGATGTAGTGATAGAGATTCAGGAAAATGGCGAGAGGTCCCTTCCCTTTGGGTTTGCTTACCCTTTTATAAGTGTTATCTGGAGACATAATGTCAGGCGATTTGATGGTGATGTGACTTACATCGAGCTAGGTGTCAGGCCTTGTTGTCTAGTGGTCGGCCCAGCCAACCGACTACCCCTTCAGTAGATGTCAACTCCGCATTTAAGCCACCGTCGGAGGTGTTAGATTAGTGTCAGAAGCGGTTAGGCGATCACCCTCAAGATTACTGGCGATCGACTGTGATCTTTCATTAGGGCGGTCGGTAACTATAAAGGTATAACAATTGTCCCTTTCTCGTTGTCCAAAATGACGGCTATAAAGTGACTCGTCATTTTGGACACGTGTGAGTGAGGGCCTTTGTGGGAGGCGAGGCGTTCTAACTAGCAGAATTAATGCGATAATAATAGCAGAATACGGAAGGTTGGGGGGAAAGAATGAGAGTGGAACACGTGGCCTGGCGAAGGATTCGAAGGGCACTTTTAGAGGGATATAGAAAGGCAAGAAGGACACGTGTCAAAATAGGGAAAGGGTGCCAGGTTGGCGGAGGCGTATAGTGGCGACACGTGGGAAGGGGGGAAGATGAAGGGTTGAGGATGTGCGAATATATAATGGGGGTGGGGCTGAGGTGATTTCGCCATTTTTGTGGAAAATTAGAAAGGGGACCGAAACAAGTTGTGCGAAGAAGAAGTGGTGAGTGTTTGAGATTTGACCGGTAAAGAGTTTTTGTAGAGTCGTAGTGTGTTAACTGTTTTGTGTGTTGTTTGGCAGTAATTGTTCGTGCGGAGATACGAATAAGGGTGCTATGGAAAGTAAGGCCATTGTGGGGTAAGTTTCGGTGAGTCTTTATGCTTTTTGTTGTGTGGCTTTACATTGTTAGGGGTGGAGGTATATATGGTAATGGGGGTTGGTATATCGATGAAATCGGTGGCGAGAAAGGGTAGAGTAGAGGAAACGGGGAACGAGGTGAGAGTGATAGTTGGACGGTTAGCCCAGAGGGGAATGGCGGACCAACGAGTTCGAGAAGAAGAAGAGGAAGAGGTGAGAGAAGTGGAGGCTGAACAGAGTGGCAATCAGGAAGAGGGGTCGGTTGAAGCCGAAGGTGAGGAGGTGATCACCATGGTGGACACCGAGACGGTGGATAGGCATGTGGGTGTGATGAACATGCAAGTAGTGTGGCAGTGGTTGTACGATAGAGGAGTAGATCTAGAGAGATACTAGATTGCTGAAGCGGGGCCGCAGGAGCAAACAACATACGCCGAAGGCAACAGCGCGGCATTTTACTTGCACATCTTTAAAGTAGGCTTCCACTTACCGCTGGAGGCGTTCTTCTATGAGTTGATAAAGGAATATGAATTGTCGCCCAACCAGCTGAAACTGAACAGCTGGGCGATCCTCTTGATGTACTTTTTGGTGTGCAAGGAAAAGGGTTGGCGATCATCGACTGAGGTGGTGAAGGAGCTCTATGTTCTAAAGCGGGCTGAGCCTTGCTTTATTATCTACAAGCAAGGGAGAGAGGGCGAATGGTGATCGACTTGCCATCAAATGCTCATATGTGGCATGACCAATTCTTCATAGTGACCAAGAGGGCGGACGTCGAATGGGGCTTTCCCGTGCATTGGGGTACGAGGGCAAGAGCCAGTAACGAGAGGGTGGCCCTAGAAGAGGCGGAGAAGGATCAGGTCCTTTTCTTTAGGGGTGGATCAGTGAGCAGCAAGGCGTACCTGACATTTCGTAACATCCAGAAGGAGTGCCTTAGGCGAGACCTGGAAGATGTGCCTGAGGGTTTGGTGCATCCCGTTGGGCATCAGAGGCGACGTCGGTTGTTACGACGTCAAAGAGGTATAATTTCAATTTTTTACGTCGAGTTTGAGTATGGCCCGCATGGAAATAAGGATTGTTGAAAAGAGGTGTTGACTTTTGCAGGAGAGCAGGTGGCTGAGGAGGGGATAGAAGATGTGAAAGAATGGGGGGTTGTGGGGGAGGCAGGAGTGGGGTCTGTAGAGGCTGGTGTAGGGGCGAGTGGCGAGGGGGGAGAGAAAGGTGGTCGCCAATCGTATCAGGGAGAGGATGAGGGTATTTGCTCTAGTCACTCGTAAAGGTGAGGAAGTGTGTGAGGGCACTGACTTGGGTAATTTGTGTTGCAGGAATGGATCCAGCGCAGGCGGCATTGGCAGAATGAGCGGCTAGACAGGCTGCTGCGGAGAGGGCTATGGCACGCCAAAGAAGGAGAAAGAGGAAGGTAGGTGAGCTAGGAGATGCTGGGGCAGGTGAGGCAGCTGTTGGAGCGTTCTCTGGTCGTCAAGAGGCTACGCAGCATATGCCTCCTACCGTGCCTGCTACAGCACCGGTCGAACGTCCAGTGGCGAAAACGGTCGGGTCGGGCAACGGGCCTGCACCTAGGACAACCTCACAGCCAAGCACTGCATCAGAAAGGCCACGAATTACGTGTGGTAGGCCCAGTTCAGCCGCTACAAGCATTTTGCGGAACAGGCGGGTGCTAGTCTTTGAAGCCGCTATGAGGTGGGTGATGAGAGGTCTGGCTGGGAGTGATCGAGAAGCCCTGCCAAGGAGGCACTGCACTGCCAAATAGTGTACACCTGTCAGATGGCGAACTGATAGGAAAAATTCAATCAGTAGGCATCCAAGATTGCAGAGCTAGACGCCCAAGTTTTGACGCAGAAGGAGGCAGGCGCCAAGCTGGAGGCGTCCTTGAAGGAAATAGAGGAGAAAAGGATGACCGAGATAGTCGAGTTGTTGCCACGGTGTGAAAAGGTGGAAGCGGCTGCCTCAGAGCCTGCAAGAAAGCTGGAGGAGCGGGATACAGAGTTGGCGTCTACAAAGTCCAGGGTTGCTGGCTCAAATAGGCGAACTATAGGGTCACCATCAAGACGAGATGAAGAAACAGCAGGAGGAAATTTTCGACAAGCTGTTTGCCATTGTAGATTCATATCATCGGAGTGCTTTATACGGGGTCCAACTACTGCGGGGGCCTTTAGCCTTGCGGGCGATTGGCTTGGGTCGAGTGTATGCGCCTCTTGAAGACTTCAACGTATTACTGCCCAGCCATCAAGAAGCTGAAGTAGGGCGAGTGAGAGATGCAGCCTTGATAACCCCTCTAGCAGAAGAGTCAGAGTAAGGGAATCTGAGGATGAGGCCGGTGTGTCGTCGACTAAGGAATAGGCCAGCAACGTAAATGTAAATATAAATGTTTGTTAATAACTTTGGAAATGGAAGAAAAGTTTTCTTGTGTGAATAAAATTTGTGTTGATTGCTTGCATGTCTCGAATATCTGTGATGTCAGGTGGATTGATAATACGAGGCCCAGTCCTTTATTAGAAAGAACTTGTTCTAATGAGTCGAACGTTTTTCTGGTATTTGAAATGGTAAGGATGATAAAGTATGTCTGCGCAGCGATTGCGTTGCGGCAATAAGAGTATATGCTTGGGTGGCAATTGCATCGTAACAATAATAAGACGTGCCTGGGCGGTAATTGTGTAATAGTAATAATAAGGGATGCCTGGGCGGCGATTGCGTAATAGCAATAATAAGAGGTGCCTGGGCGGCAATTGCGTAATAGTAATAGTAAGGGATGCCTGGGCAATGATTGCGTAATAGCAATAATAAGGGGCACCTGGGCGACGATTGCGTAATAGCAAGAATAAGAGGCGCCTGGGCGGCGATTGCGTAATAGCAATAATAAGAGGCGCCCGGGCGACGATTGCGTAATAGCAATAATAAGAGGCACCTAAGAGACGCCTGGGCGGCGGGTGTGTGGTTGTAATAAAAATGTGAAATGCGATATTTAAGACAGAATTGAAGAAAGGTAATATTTACTATTGGAAGCAGTCATACTTACAAGTAATATTTTTTTAAGTGGGTGGCATTCCATGTGCGAGAGATGGGTCGTCCGTCCAGTTCAGCGAGCTTGTAAGCACCATAGCCCAGGACCTGATAGATTTGATAGGGGCCTTCCCAGTTGGGTGTGAGCTTTTTACGTTCTCCTGCTGGTCGACTGGCTTCGCAATTACGGAGGACAAGATCGTCGACCTGGAATTGGCGATTGAGTACACGTCGATTATAATATTGGCTAACTTGCTGAGCTCGCACGGCCATATGGATTGCTGCATCTTCTCTAGCTTCCTCAAGCAGGTCGAGGTTAGCCTTAAGGTGTTCGAAGTTTAAGTTATGGTCAGGATAGGGGTGCGGGTACTGTGCACTCCCATTTCAGCGGGTATCACGGCCTCGGTTTCGTAAACTAAACTAAAGGGGTGGCTCCGGTCGCCTGGGTAGTAGTTATCCGTATTGCCCAAAGTACACCAGGAGTTTCGACAACCCAAGCGCCTTTGGCGTCATCCAGTTTCTTTTTCAAAGGTTGTAGAATATTCTTGTTCATGGATTCAACCTGGCCGTTCGACTGA
>JBBYHO010000020.1:8569440-8590733 GCA_038382025.1 Adansonia gregorii | reverse complement strand
GATTGAGAATGACATCCGAAATAGACGAGCTAAGAGCTTTTTTCATGAGTATTAAGAACAGATAATATTCAGCATACCGGAAAAAAAATATATAGTACTACAGATCGAAAATTAAATTGAATTAAATTTAAATAAAATGTATTTAATGAAAATCGTAATAAAACTTACTACGGTTGAATGTTTTTTTTTTCTTTCTTAGCCTTCATAGGAATGGGACAGACAGAACGTATGGTTCATTGAATTCAAATATGTCTTTAACCAACTTAAGAGTTTGCATGTGGTTCGTTAAGATTAGGCTTAGGTTCTTGGTTTTTGCAGTGAGCTCTGATGCGATTTTATTGGACCAGTGGCCGGAATAATTGGGCCTAAAATAGCAAGACAGGTGTTTTTAGAGTTATGACCCAAAAACTTTCAAAGAAAGCAGGTTGTTCTTAATAAAAAAAGAAAAGAAAATAAAATCATAGAGGGACAAGTTTTATTTTTATTTTATTATCTAAATGTATTTAAAATACACATAATAAAGTATGGAAATGTATAGATTCTCTGTCTTTGGCTCTGCTGATTTCTTATAAACTATGATTTTTCCTTGCTTAGTACTTTATAATTAGATTTAAACCCAGAAAAAAAAATTAATAATTAAATTATATTTCCAATCAAAAAGGCTATATGATCTATAAAAGAATGTAAAACAAGATATTTCTACTTAAAATTTTCTTCTTTTACTGATCTTGACAAGGATTCTGAAACAGAAAATGCCATTTTTTTTAACAAATAAAAAATAAAAAAAAATAAAAAATAAAAAGCATATACCTCTAAATTGCAAGTAAATATGAGACTTGCCCATGTGCGTCCATGAAAACCCTTTGCTTCTCTTTCCCCACCAACCTTTATTAAAATAATAATAATAATAATAATGAAATTCTCAATCCTCAAGAATAGACTATATAATAGACATTGGATTCTTTTTTTTTTTTTTATGTATGTTGAAGTGAAAACATTGGATTCTTCTAATTTCTAGATATGCATGCAAAAAACAGGTAAAAGTTAGCACTAAAAAATGAGGCTTGAAACTAGGCTTTTACATAAACTATGGATCCCTAAATAGATTCTTTAACAAAGTCACGATTAATTGAAATTTGTGCCGAATATTTAGTATTACTAACATTAATTATCCTTTTTTTTTCCTTCCAAGGCAAGAATAATTAGCAGCCGAAAGGAATATCTGAGGCTAAACTTTTGGGTAACAGTCACAAGACTTTGCTGGATATAATATAAAATTCTTCAATTGTTTTATGTGATGCGTGTGTGTGGGTTTCATTTTGAAGCTCGATTAGGTTCATTGTTTTGTTAAAATATGGTGATATGATTGAATTCTTGTTGTTCAAATATAAAGGTTTAAACTTTAACCATAAAACGTCACATTTAATAATCTGGATTTTTTTTCTCTATAAGTCTACAATACTGTGATTTGTTTCTGTCTTTTTGCTAAACTGAAATCGAAAATGTTTTTCTACCCAAAAATTAAAATAATTTTGTAAATCCCCCCATGTGGGTATGTGACGTGTAAATTAGGCCGAAGCTGGTCAAATCTCCACACGAGCAATAGAAAAAGGAAAACCAACAAAATGGTTTCTCGCATTCCTAATTTCCTTAGCTATAAAGTTACTTCTTTCAACATAGTCCAACTAACTTAACTAGAAAAAGGGGCAAAAAAAAAAAGAAAAGGAAAAAACATCGACGCAATCACGTCATGCTGATTTTTCTTGAAATAAAATTGGAAATTCGATTAAAGCTTTCGGGATATAGCAATGGACGGAAAGCAATTATTTATTTATTTATTTCAATAAAGTTTATGATTGCTGAAATTAAGGCTTTCTTGATTCAAATAAACAGCTAGAATCGCTAGCATAAACATTGCCGCATTTTGAAAATGCAAGAGACAACCTTCCTCCTCCGAGGGCCGGAAATTAATTCACACAGATTTCCAATCAATTATCCCTCCAAATCTCTATCAAATTCTCTTCCCTAAATGAATTTTCTATTATAATTATTAATTCACATTTTATTTTAAATTTTAACTTAATTGATTCATTTACGAATTTCCGTAGAATTGGGTTCGATCTTTGCTATTGACCAATTCATGAAACCAAATATTTGGATGATCTTCTTATGTTGCCTCTTGACATAATTTTCTGCCAATTTCCCACTCTTGAAGAGGTCTTAATTCTAGGGAGGAGGAAGATGCGGAATATGTTTCTCATCAATTAATCAATACTTCATCTCTATGGTTCTGTTAATAAATTGGAGCATTCATCACAAGAACAGAGATTTATCATTCATTTAAGGAACCATTCTCGGAGTTACTTACAATTACTAAACAATTTTCCAAAAGAGTTTGCCAGCAGTTTCTCTTATCTTGTACAAGTGAATGCAAGCAGTTTCTTAGACGAGTTTTAAACATTTCACAATTACATCTTCAAAGCGAAAAGAACATAGATTCCAATCTACAAAAAGATGCGTTATTTAATTGCAGTTCAATCAAACAACATGAGATTAACAGATCAAATTCAGTAGCCAAAAAAAAAAAAAAGTAGTAAATCCATTCAGGCAGTGGAAATACACATCAATGCATGGAATCTGCAAATTTTCTGGTTTAGTTCGACCATCCATTACTCCCCAGATGGGAAAAACAAAAAAATCAAAGCTTGATAAGATTAAGATCAGAAATTAGAGCTTCAAGCTTAAAATTTGACTATCTTGTTAAGCATAAAAGAGCATGCAGAATCAACTGTGCACTCTCAGTACTCAACTTTTATCACATCAGAAGGGTGAAGATAGCCCTCCAAACAAATACATCCGAATCTGGAATCTCCCTATCTTTCTCATGTACAAGAAGATACAAACAAACCAAAAAAAAAAAAAAACCACCCAATATTCAACGAAACCGTTGAAGATATGGCTTGTCAAGAATCCCACCCATGTACAAATATCTGACTAGCAGATGCACTAATCAAACCCCCCGTTTAAATCTACATCAACAACAAGCTATTTACTATCGACAAGAAAAAAATTGATCCTTTTTTGTGTCAAGCGAACAATGCCACAGAAATATCAGCCAGTTTTTTCTTGTTGATTGACCTGTGAGACCGCCACTGCCTCGGTGCATTTGGAGCTTCAATGTCATTCAATTCACTTGATTCCTTGAAATCAATTGAAGTTCGAAAAGCCTTAGCCTTTCTTGGCGTGCTATAAGCAAAATGCAACTGCTTTGCAATTACAGTCTGAAAAAGAAAAAGAACAATCATAGTCAAAATCAGATTGAATAGTTAAAGCAAAAAAATTATTAACTTATAATCCAAATTATGCTCACAGCTTCTCGAATTGATTTAGAAACATTAAAAAGTTGCTTTAAATCTTCATGATCCACACCGCAAATAACCCTAATCTGCAGGGGGGAAAAAGCAGAAAACAAAATCTTTCCTATCAATCACAACCTCAGAATCCAAAAATAGAAACTAACAGGAAAAAAAAAATGAAGCTTTGGGATTTTTAGTACTTACAAGGACATCTTGAGGAAGTGATTCGAGAGCAGATTTTTCATGGCGATCATCAATCATCATCAATCGCTCACTGCATTGCCTTTTCAACAATGGAACTTCGGTCGCAGAATCAAGAGGCAAATAGTCGTCCATCTCATTTGGTATTCCAATCCTTTTCCTCCCCAACCCGTGTCTATATCTCACAAACCCCAACCCTAACTCTTCTTCCTCATTCATAACACCATCCCTCAACTTCAGCGAAGAAGTACGGCACACTCTGCACAAAGCTATTTCCATGATAAACTCCAAACATCCAAAAACAAGGCCTAAACTCTTTAGCAATCTGAATCAAACCCACACAAAAAAGAAACTCAAAACTATAATTCTCGCTAAATGGAACCCTACAGAGCAGACCAAAAACAGTTTCTAAAATAACTTACATCTCAAAACACCCCCAAAAAAAATCTTTAGCAGAAAGTTACACGAAACAGAAACTGAATCTGAGGTATTTTTATGTTCAGATACAGAGGATAAGTAAAACACTAAATTCGAGAGAAGATAACTGTTATTTGTAGTTGTATTGGTGAGAAGGAACAAAGAACTTGCCTTCGGCAAACGCTTTAAAGTCTTTAACAGAGTTGCTTTAAAAATGTAAACTTCTCCTTATATATCGGTGAAAAAGAAAAGTTGAAAGAATTAAAATATCTACGCGTTTTTAGCTTTTTCTTTTTACCCCTAGAAATTACTGGAGAATTCCGATAAAAAAGGATTAATCTTTGATCTCTTTCTTTTTTTGTTCCCTTCGCTCGCGTGTAGGGTATCGAAACTAGCCGTTGAAAGGGGACACGTGGAGAGAAATTAGGTGGTGGTAGGAAGCATTATGGGTGGGTGGTGGAGATGAGGTGGAGATGTAATCGGGTCCAAGTTGGCTTTGTTGGTCTGCTTCCTTAACACGTTTAGTGTTTGCTCAGTTGTGGGTGGAGATACATATGCGGAGTGAGTGTCGGGGTCTTATTGGTGGAAGATGGGACACGTGTAGGATGGATGTGAGTTTGGGATGTTGAGTGGATGGGATTTAGTGCAAACGTACACATGAGTTGGAGAGCGAAAGATTTAACATCGGCCAATGGTTTTTCTTTTTGTTTTGTTCGACCAATGCAATGATTCTAATTTGGAGGCTGGCGGCTTCATATTAGCAAGTCTTACACGACTGCCACATCCCATCCAATTACGGTCAACACACGTCAATAGTCAGTACCTTTGGCCGTAAAAGTTAATATATAAAAAATTACTTTTTTATTTTCTTATAAATACATTTTTTACCCTTCGGCGAACGGAGAAAAACTGATCAACCAGCTCGAAAACTGGGAGTTTCGCCCACAAACATGGTACGTTGAATTTCACTTTATTAAAATTTTTAATTAAGTTAATATCTCAAATTAATTAAAATTAAAAAAATAATTAAAAATTTAATTAAAACATAGAGATCACTTGCATTTTCACATTTTTAATATTTCATCCACATTTTTCTAGTTTGTTGTAAATGCTGCTTATGTTTCTTTCTTCCTCTCTCTCTCTCTCTCTCTCTCTCTCTCTATATATATATATATATATATTTCTAGAAGATAATTTAAAACGTTTTTTAAATTTAGTCTGTAAAACAAAATTTTTTATTCAATTCGTTGAAAATAATGAATAAAAAATTTAACTACTACATTTTAGATAATATTTTTACTATAACTAATATATTAATTAAATTTTTAAAATTCTTTCTAAGAGTAACAAACCGTTGCAAGGAAGAATGGATGAGGGAAAACATGCATTAATTAAACCAAATGATATGTAAGACAACATGGAAGAGCAACATAACATTTTTTTTTTTTTCAAACCAGAGATTCAATCAAATCATTGCTCCAAATTCCAATCCTACGTAGAAGACCACAGCATTATAACGCACAAGCTAATCTGTGTATTACCATCCACGGGAATTGATTCAAAAAAAGAAAAGAATGAAGAGTTGGTTGCCTCCTGTTATACCCTCTTAGTTGGCGATCGCCAGGTCGAAAGATAACGGCCGATCGCCACTATTCTTTAAGGCGATCGTCTTGTAATCTCTGACACACCTGACGACACCTTAAATGCGAAATTGACACCTACAAGAGAGGCGGCCGACCTGCCGGGCCGACCACTAGACAGATAGCTCGGCGTGAGTCACATCACCATCAAATCATCTGTCAATTGTGTTCCTACAGTACTTATAAAAAGGGTAAGCAAACCAAAAGGTAGGGGACTTCTTCCCCCAAGACTCCCCTGAATCTCCTTGAGTATACTCCAAATACCCAAACACTGACTTAACCATCGGAGTGAGCCCCCAGAGTACCAACTCCGGTACCCTTCTGACTCTCTTTGTGTTGCAGGACCAGAGGCAACCTCAACGACCCTCAACACACCTTCTTAAATATTATCAAAGCTCTGTTTTTCTCCTCTCATATATATATATATATATATATATGTCTATCTTAGCTAAAAGATAGAAGAGGTATGGCCGGTTCTTATTTGAGGTACAGCGACTCACGCCAGCCTCCACCCTCCTCCATCCATCCTCTCGTTGGGAAACGCCCTCGCTCCGATTACCGTAAGCAAATTACGGCTCTTTTTTTTTACCTATTCAGTCTGACCTTTCATTTTTTTGTTAAGCTATACATTTTTCTGTTAGTATTTGCTCAATTTAGGGTTGTATACATATTTTCCATTTCTCACAGTTTTAACCCTGTCAGGCCAAAGAGAAATCCATAGGAAAAGAAAAGGAAAATTATTTGGTGCTGATATTTTTTGCGTTTATTTTGCTCTATGCTAAAAATTGGATTTTTTCTCTTTTCATGCTAGTTAGATCTTCAACTTTTAATGCATTGGTGAATTCAAAATTCCTTGATTGAAGTGGTTCCCAGTTTTAGCGTCGGTATTTGCTGTTTAGTTGATATTTTCAAGATGTAATTGCTTACTTAAAATATTAGAAAATGAGCGTAATTAGCTTGCTGTTTCCTGTTTTCATTTGCATTAAGTTTCATTTTTGGAATGGACGATTATGTATAATTATGGATTTAGAAGTTAGAGAATCTTTTGGTTCTTATTTAATTAAGAACTGAGCAGAAAAGCTTAATTATTTGTATCTGTTGTGAGAATAGAGGAATGCAGGAAACGTTGGAAGGGCATCGGTCGGTTAAATGACTTTGATTTTGTATGTTGTTTCAATGGCTCATGTGTCGGCCGTTTTGACTACTTTTGGTCATCTCTGTTTTCGGTACTACGGGAAAAGAACAAGCTTTAGAATTCATTAATTGTCTGGCTATCCGGCTGCTTGATGTCTCCCTTGTCGGTTCTGATATTGAATGACAAACACAGGCTTTGTGTAGTTAAGGATTTAAGTTATTTGCATTCTTAACCAGTTTCCTTTCTAAACATATTAATCAAGTTCTTTTACCACTATATGGCGAGAATCAGTATTTTCAATTGAGTCAGAATAGGAAAGATTTAACACCAATAAACTCTTTGAGGATTATCTTACTTAATTGGTACGCTTCATCCTGACATCAATTTTTTTGGGGAGTAATTCTAGCTTCCTTATCATAACAGTTATATATATATATATATTTCTTGGAACCTTTAGCATGTTCACTAGTTTACTTTAATTGTAACCTCAAAAGTTTGGGGAGATCGACACTCGGCGTTTGTTGAATAAGAAAGAAAGCTTGCATTCACATATTCATAGCTTTTTATGTAGCAGTTTGATGTTCATCAGACCTTAATGTGCTTTTGCCTTTAGAATAATTGGATTAGTTGCTCCTTCCACCCTGTCTTACCCCTTCTTTTGTGGTGGGTTTGCTTGCTGAAGTGTGTGCTTGTGTGGTTAATCTTGTAGATGTCTCTGGTGGCCATGAGCTTTCTAGTTATTACTCCCGGGATGATGATGGAGGAGCAATGAGGGCAATCAGAGATGGTGACTCCATTGGAGCCTCTTATGATCATTACCTTCGCAACACGGTATTAAGCTACTAGTTATTTTTTATTTGTCATGCTTAGGGTCCAAAGCTTTTATTCTCTCCATAATTATATTAGTAGAGCTAATGAATAAAAGCACGCTTCCAGCAACTGTCATCATATAGTGGGAGTCAATCTGCTAGACCTATGAGTGGGGGCATGCCCGGTCGTTCTGTTGATGATCCCCGTAGAGTGGATATTGTTAGTGTTGATCCTGGACAAGCTATAAAAGATAGGACCTTTGGGTTTGGCGGTGGAAGGTCTGAACCTCCCCTGCCTCCTGATGCCTCCAGGACACTGTTTGTGGAGGGTTTGCCTTCTGACTGTGCATGCCGAGAAGTTTCCCGTATCCTTTTGCATATAATTTTCACTTGTTCATTTTTTTTTTCAATGTTCCAGTTTGGTTACCCTTCAACTCAATGGGCAGATATTTTTCGCCCATTTGTTGAGTACAAGGAAGTCAGACTTGTATGCAAAGAATCAAGACATGTAAGTTTCCTTTTTAGTTCGTGTTTTTTTCCCCTCACTGCAGAGTAAATATTAAGTACATTGAAAATGCATGATTTGTGCAGCCTGAAGGAGATCCACTGATATTTTGTTTCGTTGATTTTGTGAGCCCTGCTCACGCTGCCACTGCCATGGATGCTTTACAAGGTTAGCTTGACAGGGTTTTAAGTCTTGTGCATTCTGCCTACCAAAATGGTTATGTTTTGTGGCTGTTGTTTGTTATGCCATTAAGGAAGGCACCAACAAACCCAAACACCCATACATGAACTAGTGAAACATAGAATAAGTGCAAGCAGGCTAGTGTCACCTTTGGAAGAGCCACCTTTCAATAACTCCCTGTTTTATTTCCTCCTCCCTTCTTTTCCTTTTTTCCATTTTCCATTGTCCAATTTGTTTTTTCCCTTCCAAGTGGGGCTTTAGAGAAAGAGTTCAATTCTTAACAAGGGTGATCAGAAGTGGGAGTGCTGATAGGAATTACGAAGATTGTTGCAACATTTTTTTTTCCCGAAAGAATGGCTGCTTGACTGTTTGAGGATTTAATTAGATGGTTCAAGTCTAAAATCAAGAAGTCATTTGGATCAGTTATGCCCTTTCTGCCAACTTGTTTATGTCTGCTTATTTCATTTGTATAGGAAGTCAGAATCCTAGGATAAGGTTCAAAATTTAAAATCAACAACATGTATGCTATGAAGGGAGGTGTTAAGCAGAAAATGTCAGCCATAATTTTTGTATAACAATCTTAGGATTCCTTTCTTTCATTCATTTTTTTGGGGGGTTCCTGGGTTTGTGTCTCTATACAAACTTAAAAGATACAACTTAAGAATTTATATAACACTTTGTGTTTCTAATGGTTATCTTTAGTTCCAAAAGTTTCTCACAAGTTGTAATTCATCGAGATGTAAATTTGGTGGTCTGCAATTTCAAGGATAAATCTTAAAACACAATTTATATCAGATAATTAAAGTGGTGAACAGGATAGTCAATGCTTTCACATGCTACTCTACCATGTATTCATGAATGTTTTGAAGGAATCTTTCAGTTTATTCTGAATTTGTTTTGAATTTCTTCATTTTATTTGATACTGAAAAATAAGTTGCTAGAAATTTGCAAGAAAATTGAGTGGACTTGCCTTCCGTTTTAGTTAGATCCTCTTACATTCTGCACTTCACTCAGACTTTATGCTTCGTCAGTCCAAAGCTTAACCAATCCTTACACTGGCTGCCCATACTAACTGCGACACCAACTAATAATCTTAAACTTTACTCTGTACAGTTTTGCTAACAATGTGATTAATATATTCATTTGTTGTGGGCCTCTCGCTCTTTCCCCTTTTCTCGGCCATGTTGAGACTATCTCATAATATTAAGCGGAAAAAAAGAGTAGTTTGAGGCAGAATATTTCCCAGTTTATTTTGGTAGAAAATAAAAGCCTGGAATTTACTCTTCTGAAAGCTGGCTGGTCCTTCTCCAGTCCTATTTCGTTGTTGCAATTCATTGATACGGGAAATATGTTCCAAGTAAATATATGGTATTCGGATTCTGTGAATATAAACCTTTGTTCGATGGAATTTGTACTGGAGGTAATATTTCATGTCTTATCGCATGCAAGTCATGAAGCCCTGTTTGCTGGTTCAAAGTGTGGTAAGCTGTGCAGTATAAATGGTTAAGCTTGATTTTGCAGGTTATATATTCGATGAGCTTGACCGTGACTCAGTCAAATTAAGATTGCAATTTGCTCGCTACGCTGGTGCAAGGTCGGGTGGCGGGCATCGTGGCAAGCATTGAATTTTGCGATTTGCAGGTGATTGATGCTTACTTTATACACTCGACCTTTTATTATTCATGGCTGTGAGCTGTTGCAAGAAACTTGATTGCAAAACAATTAATGAAGCTTAATCATGGAATGACACTTCTCTGTAGGATCCGCGCGAATTTCGGAGGTTATGTGATAATGAGGGCTGGTATGACGGCCTTGTGGTTTCAAGAATTGCACCAGTCTCTGGATGGTCGCTTTCATTAGGGTGAACTTGAATCGTTTAGTTTCCAATTAGGATGAACGTGAGAATTGTGTAGTTTTCGATCCCCCTTGGGGCAATCACTAGAGATTTGAGAGTGTTTCCTTTCTGCTGAGAGCAGCGAACTGTATTTGCTCTTAATTATTTGAAATGTCTTCGTGTGTGTTTCACTTGTCTGTGTTTGCGATCAGGAATCATCGTTTGGAAAATAATTTATTAACAATGGACGTGCAGTGAAATAGGTATCATACGTGGAGGTGCTATATTAACGTGTATTCATTTTTCTCAAAGTTTTTCTGCAGTTTTAGTTCCCATCTCTTCCTCTGTGAAGTTTGAAAAATCAAAGATAATGAGAAAATAAAATAGAGATATTATTGAAGTGGTAATTATTATTTTTGAATTGCCTGATGAAACTGTTTTAGATGTTTTGAACAAAGATTACTGTCTTCTATTTTGAAGATTCGGATCTTCGGTAGTATAAGGCTAGCTCTTAACTATTACTATTTGTAATTGCCTATGTATTTTTATGGCAACATATCTGGGTGCTGGGCCTATGAACACTCATTGACGACATTATCCTTCTTTTTAACCTGTTGACCCCCCGAAGCAAATAATCTTCTCCCTGATGGGGTTGGATGGCATATACGTCAAAGCCAAGCTTGCAAAGGAGATAACACTTATGGTCATTAGATTCGGGTAAGATAATTAGTTCAAGTTCAACTGCTGTTAGACCAGCTGCCGTGAATTATTGCTCTCTTGATTTCAGCTACATAGGCTTCACATTCGGTGAAGAAAAAACGAGAGTAGGTTTTCAGAGTGAGAAGTTCGAATATCCTAGACTGCCGGAGATTGTATGTATAGAGAGAGAGAGAGAGAGACAGAGAGAGAGAGAGAGTTTTTTTAAACTTAAAATTAGTGTTGGATTTTCTGCAGGTGTAGTATAGTATTTAATGCACTCCTACAAACTGCCGGTGTCTTTTGATTGTTTGTGGAGCTACCTTCTCCGTGCTTCATAAATTAGAATAACGACGCAAATACAACTTCCATGGTTTAAATCAAGCTTAGCGGCGTCAACAATGTCTTGACTCCTGATCTCTGCATTTAATTAGTTTCTTGGGTTTCAGGTGTGTTGCTTATATGATCTAGTGAACTGAAATTAATGAGAATCTTGCTAGATCACACAAATGTTATTTCAGAACAATACTGAAACATGCTTTTTATGGAATACTCTTCTTACAATTTGAATCACGTAAGAGGACTCCAGACATGCCACGATTATGGTTCTTCTTTGACTCGATGATTTTGATTTCATTGTGTAGTTTCGGAAATTACTTGGGATTTTTGTTTTGACCCTGTTCACTGGTTTTTGTTCATGAGATTTTCTGTTACGTAGTTTCACTGAATTCTTTCCCCTAGATATTGCGAAATCAATCTAGAATTAAGGGCTAGGGTAGCCAACAATACACGAAGAGATTCGAGTTTTTGTCATAGACATAGCTGGAGATTTGCTCCTGTGCTAGCTAACCATATCTAAACCGAGTTTTTGTCATAGACATAGCTGGAGATTTGCTCCTGTGCTAGCTAACCATATCTAAACCGAGTTTTTGTCATAGACATAGCTGGAGATTTGCTCCTGAGCTAGCTAACCATATCTAAACTTTCTTGGAATAAAAAACTTGCATGTGTTACACACACATATATTGTAGTTGAATGGTTAAGATACAACTGCAATTTTTACCGTCTCTCTTAGTTTTTCTAGATATTATTGAGGAAAAAAGGGGAAGAATGTATAGTTCTTTATATGTAAAAGCAATTAACACGGTGATTTGAAGTAATAATAATAAACTATACATGAAAATAAAATAATGTGCAGTTACAAATTTTTTAAAATGAAAAAAATAATTATGAAAGACTATAGTTGGAGGTATGGCTTTTGCTTCGGCTACCACTTAGCAACCCTTTTGCAGTCTTTAATCGTAAATCAAGGTCAATAATACATCTAAAGAAGCTTCACAGGAGCCAAACTCACCCTCCCCAAGAACCCTAACTGGAGGGCTCTACAGTATTTGCTTCTAAAATGCAGAACGAAGATCCCATGGTACATGTTCCCTGGCGCACTGGGCAGCCGGTTCCTGATGCAGTAGGCAGAAAATAAATGCCCTTTTTCTTCTTTACTCGCAGCCTTAAATCGGTGGAACTTCCTGAGAACCTTCTAAGCGAAACATCTGCATTTCGTTTCGTACAAGAGGTGCCAGAAACCAGTGAAACACACCTACCACTGGAATAACGCCAGCTTCAGCTACATTTAGTTTTTGCTTTGTTTCAACGGTTAAACGACAAAGTGCTCGGAATCTAGAAGCAATTCAGTTATCTGTATGTCTTGCGGAAGATTGGAGACGATGCCCATTGCAGCAGCAGACTCGTCTTTGTCACTCGGAAGTTGTTATGATCCGGAGCAAGTGTAAATAGTTGAAAATTTCAAAATAATGCAATAGGAAGATCCAATCTATAGAAATTGTAGTTAAACAGATCAAATCTCACATCTTGAGACAGTATATGGATTGACAGTAGAACTTATTCTGTAACTACATTTATTCAGATTCGGATTTGACATATATTCATTATATGTAGAAAAAAAAATAATCTTTTTATAAATAAAGGAATGGGTTATTAGTTATAAATGATTTTTTTTTCAAAAGTGAGTAGTTTTGAAAAATAAACAGGTAATTTTTTAAAAAATATAAATATAAAATTTTAAAAAATATATATTTATAGAGTGTTAAGTCTTTTAGTTTCAATCAAATTTGGATAACATCATATATATATATATATATAAACTAAAATTTTAATTATTTAATAAAAATTAAAAAATATAAATATTATTTTTTATATTATAATTATGTTTAATTTATATTTAATTTTTTAATAAATTATTAAGTAAGTATTATTTGTCTGTAATACTAGATTCAGTCGGACGCGAACGCTCTGGTACTTAGATGGTATATGTACTTTGGCCGGAAGTCGGAAGCCGGAAGTCGGAAGTTAGAAACTAAGTTAGGATTAAACAGTAACTGAAATAAATTTCCCGTTTAAAAGGGGGAAAATAAAAACCTAAAATCCCAATTGGCGAGTGAGGGGCAATGGGAGTGATAAAAGAGGGCAGAGTCACAGGCACGTTGCCGAACGATGAGGCGTTTGCTGTACACTACCCGGGCTATCCTAAGAACACCGCTCGCGCCATCCAGACTCTTGGAGGAACCGAAGGGATTCTCAAGGCAATTGTTTTATTTATTATTTTATTTTATTTTTCATATTTATTAATTTTCATTAATTTTAGGCCTTGAACAGGAATACGCTTGCTATTGGTTTTTTCCCCCCCTGCGTGTGCAAGCTTTGGAATTTTTTTTCTTTTATCTCAGGATTTTGTATTTTTTTTCCCTGATTAACAGGCTCGTAGCTCGCACTCCAACAGATTGGAGCTCCATTTTCGGCCCGAAGATCCGTACTCGCATCCTGCATTTGGCGAGCTTCGTGTCTGTAACAATTTGCTGCTTAAAATATCGAAAAAGAAGTGTTCTAATGGCCAGACTGCCGAAGCTTCTAGTAAATTACAAGGCTGTTCAACGTCAGGAGCTACTGATTCGGAAAATCAGAAACAGCCATCTCAAACTGAAGTGCAGAGACCGGAAGAAGAAGAAACGAGCCTTTGTGCTGAGATAGTTTCTCGTGTCTCCGAAGTTTATAATTTTGATGGTTACAATTCGATTTTTTTGGGGGGGGGGGGATTGTTTTTAAGATCAAACCTGGGCTTATTATTGTTTTAGAAATGGAGCTTTGGTGATTTGCGCTTGCTTTAAAGTTTGAATTTTTCTTTTCTTGATGAAGGAATGGCTGATTATCAGCATGTTCTCCCTGTTCATGCCGATGCTGCCAGGAAAAGAAAGAGAAATTGGGTGGAAGCAGAGGAGCCACCCTTTGGTGAGGTCTTTATGGTTATCACTGGGACATATAATTCAAACTAAATTCTGTTTGATAGGTTTATTTCTTTTGTTAATTGTTTGACAGAGAAAGGTGTGTTCATGGATGTGGATCAGGAGGATGTGATGATAATATTGCCCCCGCTCTTTTCACCCAAAGATATGCCGGAAAATATAGTGTAAGGAATCTCTGGCATTTTTAATATTATATTCTTCTTTTTTGCTTTTCTTTTCTGTTTTAATTAAAGGGAGATTCTTAATTTAAGTTCATATTCTTAATTCTGAAAGGCATAAGTGCAGGTTAAAGCGTTTTTACTATTAATCGGTGAGGAGCATTGCTCAATTATTGATTTATAAGCTCTATGAATATTTATCTTCGTAAAATGGTTAAAATGAACAATTTCAATTTGTATTTCTAATAACCAGGTATATTTATTTCTGGAAGATAAAGCTTTTTTAAAAAATTAGAGCTTTATTGTGCGGATGGTTATATGAAAGTTAATCATTGTTTCCTGTATATGACTTATCAATCCTAGTGCAGGTCGTAATTAAGAAGTTAAAGGTGAAATTGGTTCTACTTCTTTTAAGAAACCTCAAAAGAAGAAAGGGAGGCATAATCATGTAGCAAAAATTGTCTTTGAAACGTTGTTTTTGATTCATGCTATCTAATTCTAGCTTATTTGGAAATGTTGATTTTAAGTGCTTTGTTCCTTGGACTAAATTTGGAAGTACTTACTATTTCAGATTAAGACCATCAACCATCTTAAGTTCAAAAAGGAAACAAGAGGGAGTTGTGCAGTTTAGTGCTGAGGTATTGACTAAAATACTTCCTCCATTTGTCTGCCATTTTTTCTCCAATATATTTACTGAACACAGTTAACATGTACATGTCTGCCAGCCTTCATCGCAAAAAAATGCAGATGTACAACCATATACAATCCTACATTTTAAATCTTCAATAATATACCTATAAGTAGAATTTATCCATATGTTAGTACGTTTGTAGTAACTATCTGCCGGTATGAAAATGCTAAGAGGCAAGGTGGCTTACCTTTAGCTGCATCATTTTATGGGCACATTGGTCTCACTGGGTGGTTTGATCGAGAACATATAAGACATGTGTTTTTTTTTTTTTTTCACACAGTGACATGCATCTACCCAGTCAAAAGTATATGACAGCTTACCTCTCTTATTTTATGATAACATTGAGCAAGAATTTTGTTCGTACTGAACTGAGTATGGAACAAAGGAAGCTTTGTTGCTGATCTAAGCTTGTGGTGGACCTCAATTTTTATCCCGTTCTTTTTAATAATGCTACTTGTTAAGCTTATCATTGTTTATATCATTAAAGAAACATGAGCGCATACTTGGCAGCATTTAATATCCTCTTTCTTTTCACCGCATCTTATCTTAGCGAGGACAGATGTTTGAACTGGCAATTTGGTTTCGTTACTTGCAGGTTGACCTAGAGCCAGGCCTTGCAATTGATTTCAACATTAAAGATATCCTGCTGATTGCATTTTAACTTTCTGCTGGATTTAATATTGTGCTTTCCAATACATAATAGTGAATATGCTTCTAGTCTCTAGTTCACATTGGCTTTATCTTCTGCTGGATCTAACCTTTACTTTCTTTACATTGAAGAAAATCTTTTATGATTCACTAAGAGAACTTTTGATCCCTATTAATGTCCTTTTGTCGTGGTTTGTTGAATAATATTTTTTGCAAATATGGATGGAAATGGATTAAATAAAGTGTCACACGTTTTTTAAAAATTGACTAGATTTTGGAAAATTTTATAGCACCAATGAGGTTACTTTCCTGTTATTATATATGTGAATGAAAAAGGAGGATGCCTCTAACATGAAGGATGTACAAATTTGTTTTCCATCTTTCCGTTGGACTTAGCATTCTCACAGATTCCTAAGAAAGTGAATTGGGAGGAACTTATAACCCGAGGCTCAGAGCAGTGGGGGTGGCAGATGACTGTATCTAAGCTCTTTGATGAACGACCTATATGGCCCAAGGAATCTGTGACTGAGCGCTTGCTGGAGAAAGGTCTAAAATTTAGCCATTTGATGCTTAAAAGGTCTTGCCTGAAAGCTTGCACTCCTATTTATTAACAAATTCTTTCTTGGAACAGCTGAATTCACTTGATGATCTTATCTTTCTGAGTCCTTTCAGGCTTCTACTTGGGGTTGCTTACTACTTTTCAAATGGGCCATTTCTGAGGTTCTGGATCAAAAAAGGATACGATCCTCGCAAAGATCCTGATTCACACATGTAAGCGTTCTTTTGGCAATAATCTCCTTTAAATATATCTTATGTTTTAATGGCTCCCATTAAGTCAATTATAGGATGCTTACTTCTGCATTTTCTTTTGCCAGATATCAGAGAACTGAATTTCGTGTACCTGAACAATTGCGGAACTATGCAGATGCTAATGCAGCTAACAAGTAAGTTGATACTGGTAATTTGAATATGATGAGATCTACATATCTGACAGTTCTGTTTTTATGGAATCCTGTTAGGTTTGAATTAGAGAATTTTAGGGCCACAATTTACACAATATAATGTAATAAAATGAAAGTGTATGCTCATCGAATTTGGTGCTTAACATTGACACGAGTCTGATGATGTTCCATTACGTCTGAAATACTTGTGCTTAGTTTTGACAGTTTGTTGTAAGATTATTACTTTTAATTATTTTTTATTACACAGATTGAAGCATAAGTGGAGAGATTTATGTTCGTTCCAAGTATTTCCTTACAAATGCCAGACGTTTTTACAACTATTTGAACTGGATGATGACTACATTCAACAAGAGATAAGAAAGCCTCCAAAGCTACTAACATGCAGTGTGAGTCTATTTTCTTCAGTGTTGTGCAGAAATGTGTTGGTTAGTTTATCTCTGATGTAATCCCATGGATTTGGTATTTTTTCCCTTCTTCCCTAGGGACAGGGTATAAGAATCATAGGTGATTTAAATTTGTTTTTTGGAGTGATATCCTCACATTTCTTGCGTAGATAGAAGTCAACAGATACTACATTTTGCAATTCTACGCAAAATATGTTATGGCTGATTTGATGTAGAAACTTTGCAGTCTAAAACGGGATGGTTCTCAGAGTGTGTGCTTGATTGCCTGAGACTTCGTGTAGCAGTGAGGTTCTTGTCAGTATATCCCGAAACTGGTGCAGAAAAGATACTAAAATCTTACTCAGATGAATTTGAGAAGTTGAAGAGGTCATGCATTTACAAGGATGTCTTCAGTTCTCATCAAGAGGAGCAGCAGCAAACTAATATAGGTTCAAAAAGCGACCCTTTATCTAAGTTTCTTGATGTCTCATCTTTTATTATTTTCTTAATTATTCACTGGGTTTTGGTAATGAGTGCCCTAAGAGCACTCTTTAAGGTTTGTTAAGATACTATTTATGGTAACATTTTTGTATTAATTGCGGCAGTTAATAGTTACTGTGATAATTTTAATGCATTGGGAAAAGTTTTTATTTAATATGGTAACCTTAGCAAAATCCTTCCTTATTCATTTAGTGATTCATTTAACTGCCCTGTTCTGATATTGCAGTCACCAATATTGCTGATAGTCTAACATACTTAATCTAGGAAAGCAATTTCGAAATTAGTTATTGAATGTAATTTTCGTATATTCATGTAACTCTTTTTTGATGACACATGCTTCTTTTTTCTTGAATCTATTTATTTGCCAAATTCCTCTTTTCTTGCTGCAAATTTTGGTTATCTATGTCACAACTGATTTTCTCCCTGGCCAATAGTACTTGGACATAATTTTAAATTTTCTTACTGAATTCTTATTAGCTTTCAACCAAAACTAGATTGTATTCTTCATATATCGGACTGGTCTTGCTAGCTGCATTAGACTAATCATATAAGTTGCAAAATCCTCGCTTAATGTTTGGACCATATAGGTGAAGAAGAGAATGAGAGACCCAAAATTTCTGATAACGAGGGAGATGAAATTGAAGCTGATGATGAAGAGGAATTGGATGTGTATGAGACACTTAATCTGGTAAATCCTATGTTAATTTTTTGTTCTAGTTTTAACATCCTTCTTAACTCTCAGCAGATCATGATTTTACTGTGCATTTGTCTTATTTCATGTTTTATGTTCTCAGGAAAAAGAAACGAAAGGGGAACTTCATTGATTTTTATTTTTTTTCTGGTGTTTGTAGGGTGGTGAGGATGATGAAATCCCTCTGCAACCTGATACATGTATCCTTGAATCATGCCCACATGTGCTTTTTTAAAGCTTGCGTCTTTTAAATAGAGTGGTGGTTTGGCAGTCAGCCAGGCTTTCGAGCATGTGTAGGAAAAGCATCAAAGGGCATTTTCTACCTAATAAGTTAATTTAGGTTGCCCTTGACTGCAGGCTTAAAGATTTGAAATCACTTGTTTATTTTGTGGAAGTTAATTCAGCTGCCGGGCAGTGCATAAACCAGTCCAGTTTACCAAAATTAATAATAAACCCAATAAAAGAAACTTTTTACTTGAAATTAGTGCTTCTTTCTGCAAAAGTTGGCTTAATTAGGCTATTGTATATGTATACAAGAGTGAGCCAGCATTGATATAAGGTATGCTCTTTATGTGAAAATTGGTTCTCTTGTGATAGCTCTAAGAACGAAAAAAAAAAAAAAAAAGTGATTGCAAATCTCTTAAGTCGTACTTCTCTTAACTACACGACTGATTGAGATATCTTGGAAAATTGGTAGCAATGAATTTAACATACTCTGACTTGTTAGTATATACAATTTTTTTTGGCTGTAGGGGGTGACTTTTAAAAGTATTGTAGGCCTTTAGTTTTCGGTTTCACCTTCGATTTATTCAAGCTTTTCATACATGCATGGAGGCACACAGACAAATCTGCAAGCACATGCACAGGGACACATTTTGATATGAACTTATTTAGCTGTTTAGTATTTAGATTGCTCCCATCTGGGTGTTCGTTGTCTGCTTGAGATTTCCTATACTGTGTAGATTTAGATATGGAAAACAACTCAAGGACATATTTGCAAGAGCTTTTTGGTAGCTTTCCATCTACTGTAGGTGGTACTGATGCAGCGCAAGCTGCAGAAAGTGATGGAGAATATCAAATATATGAGCAATTTAGTGATAATAACTACTCTGATGATGATGATGATGACGACGATGATGACGACAGCGATGATGACAGCTGACATTCCTAATCTGAAGTTTACAGACAGGTAGCTTTCTCTCCGTTTTGCTTCCTTTTACTCACTCTCCAGGCATCAGTTACAGCACAACTATTCAGTACTTCTAATGGATTTTTTTTTTTTTGTGATTAATTCGTTGATTAGAGTATATACCTAGTTTTTTCTGATCATCATGTGAATGCACTGGTTCAACCGCCTTATCTCTAAATTTCTTTCCTAATATTATAACTAATTTACAAATTACATCTTAATAGTGAATTCATAACTGTTGAGTTTATTCTAGGATGCTCAAATGCAGTCACTATAAACTTGTTAAAAAACAACTGAAAACAAATTGCAGCGTTGTGTTTGTGATCTCAAATGCATTATTTTCTGTAGTTTTTCAAACTTGTACGTTCTCATAACTTCTCCACCAAAAATTAAAGGAAAAAAAAAGGAAAAAAGGGGAAAAATGGTAGTTTTGAGACTTCAAAATAGGAGAACCTAACCAATTGGAACATTACATTTTACCGCCTTCTAGAATAAATTGGACTTTTACATTGTTGTGCAGCTTGATATTTTCTAAGGCAATGTGCATTTGTTTTCAGGTAGTTTTTATGTAGATTTGCGGATTGTTGAAGCAACGACGCGTGGTAGGGTGCTAAAGCTACGTTTCAGTTAGTCTTCCAAGCTATGGGGAAGGGTGCCCCCGATATCTGCATGTTCTATTGCAGGTTTAGTTTATAATTCAGCTCCTAAATTATGAATTATCAAACGTATTAGTAGTATAATCCCATTACTTCTGTTGACTTCATACAGCGATGTACCTTTTGTGCAAACTAATGGATCTACCTAATAAATGACAATTTTGGGTACTAGAATTTCATACCATGCTAATATTAAGATAATCAACTTCTCTGTTTTCATGATTTTTCTTTTAGCCAAACTGATTTGGAGGTTACATGAAGAAACATTACGGCTTGAATTTAGAGCTTATACCGAATTTTCATCCATCATAAGGCAACATAATTCTAACTGGTTTCCGGGCTTTTTCTATTCCCCCCGTCAAATTTGTACTGCATTGAGATTAATTTTCACCAGCACAATAATGTAACTTTGGAGTCAGTTTGAATTAGCAACTTTGCCATCTTGCAAGGCAAGGCAAATGACTTGGAATGTAACAGGCAGTTTTTATAGTTGCAATTTAGAGACTTCGGGTTACGGTAGTCAAACACGCGTGATGTTGACACTATTTAATGCAGGGTTGAAACCAATCACGACGGTCGGTTAGTATATTTTTAATATTCAATTTTAATGTTAAATAAATATAAAATATAATTAATAATTAATAAAAATATGTATTTGATGTAATAGTAAAAATTAAAGTTAAATATTTAAATATCATTAATTATAAATGAATAAAAATATATAAAATTATTTTTTTATTAATTCTCATTAATTACAAATAAAAAATATATATATATATATTTTTTACTGGTTCAATTCAAGGCTGCTCCATAGCCTTACAATTCACATCAACCAATTCATACTTTCATAGTAGGAAGAAAATATTTCATAACTTCATCAACCAACTGGTAATTGGCATCAGTATAAAGTGTCCTAAAGCTATGCCATTATAAAAGAGAGACTGGATGAGCAAACGAGAAAAGGATGTTCCATCCATGCATGGGAACTACAGTATATCCCATCTCTTTTTAACACGGAACATTATCGCTGTTGACTTAATGTCATCCTGTGGTACCTGTAGCATAAACTGGACTTTCATCTTCATTGGGGCCGACTTTGCCTTGCCGTTTTCATCTCCAACCTAAAATTATGATGATAATAAGCTCTACTAATTGGACTCAAATATGATTATCAGATACGAGTATATTTTATATAAATATATTTAATTTTTTAAATATTTTTTTATATATTTTCAAGATTCTGGAGATTCTTATCATTCTCTTATATTCTGATATACGAAACATAAATTTTAAATACAAGTACTTCAATAAAAAGGACAATTTG
>JBBYHO010000020.1:8559139-8569340 GCA_038382025.1 Adansonia gregorii | reverse complement strand
TGCTTGTAAACAGCACTCCAATAGTTTGAATCAAGATTGTACCAGTAGCTGCATTAAAATACAAAAGATAAAAAAACCGGTCGAGAAAAACGCTTAAATCAAAATAGACATTGCAGGAAAGATAACTCCATGAATTAAATAGGTTTCCACATTCATATATCATGCAAAACAAAAGAAACGGTATCTATATTCCATGAGGGATTCCGATATTAACAAAAATTGGGAGTACTAAGCACTAACCTCAATTTATCAGACGGACTGAAACGTCGCTTGAATGCAAATGATACAGCGTTCGATGGTAGTGAAATGCTAGGAATAAATGACATTGCCCCATCCTGCAATTATAAAATCATCAAAACCATAAAGTAAAGCACTCAAAAAGCTGGAAAGTTTACACATCAATATTGTTTCCAACCCAGCATTTTCCTACGAAGAAGGTGAGTCAGTCACCTCGTCAAAAGTTGAACTCCTAGCCATCTAAGTTATTCAACAAGAAATGTACCAATGCTCCCATAATAGAAGCCACAATAGCCTATCACTGAAGAAGTAACTGAACAAGAATGCAAGCACAAAGTTATAACGCTGAGAGGGGGGGGGGGGACACCTTATACGAGTATCTTAGTTTCAGTTCTTCATCCGTGTAATGAGCAGCACAGACTCCGTCAAAAATTGGACCTTTAAGGATTCCTTTTATTGACAATGTTCTTGGCACTTCTTCCTCTTCCCTATCCTCTAATGTAACTTCGCCCATGGGAAATCTAATTGTCGCTTTAGGCTGCAGCAACAGGAAAGTAACAGAACGAATTAGAGGAAAAAAACAACGACGACCATGTTTAATTATATTAGAGTGGAAAAGAAGCACGGTGGAGGGATGATAATGCGTAAGCATAAAAATGCTAGAGCACTATCATTAATCAAGTGTTGTAAGTGATGCAAAAGCAGATACAGCTGTGCTACCCAGACACAATAATGAGCGTTGGATACGTATTTAATATATATATATATATTTAATTTTTTTAAAATTTTTTTATGTATTTTGAGAGTTATATCTCTATAACTAAATATGTGTTAAATACAGATGTTGAATATAGATATTTAAAAAAATAAATGAAGAGTCGGAGTAATATAAAAATATAGTATTGGTTTGACTAACGCATACAGACAAAAACAACAACATGATTGCCCCATACATCCCGCAACTCAAGCAAAAAACTGGCTGAAAGCGGATTACCGAATACTTTAATACTCTGGTAAATACCTGGAAGAACTCGTATAGATAAAGAGGCAAAAAAAAAAAAAAAAAGGCTTAAAGGTCAGCCATACTATCAATTATCACCTAAGAACAGTAAGGTCTCCAATTGTTCCGAACTTAATGCTGAGTGATTGATTTTCACTAGTAAGATCCTAGGATAAATGTACTCACCAAACCAACATATGGAAAAGGTGATGACACTTCGACAGCATAGCTGGGATCAGCAAGTTTTGCAATCATTGCCACTTCACCTTGTTGTGCCTGAGAAAAAAAAAATATATGTGATATTTAAGGGATAGCATACGTTGGCTTGAAGGAAATATTCATTCAGCACTCAAACAAGTGTGAAAGTGTCGGCTTCTGAAAGAAATATAAACTTCCGAATCCCAAAAGTATATCTTTATAAAAGAAAAAAAGAAGGTTTAAAAATAAAAATTCAAATGCAAAAGGATATTCAAAAAGGTCTTCAAGACTCAAGTAAGAATGCAAGCTTGACCATTCCATTAAAGCAGAGTCCTTTGAAACCCCATCATCGATTTCATGAACATTTGCATCTCAAAATCTCAAAAACCATCACCAAAAACAAAGTCAGACTCTTGAAATTGTATTTGAAAACCTGCATTCTAATGACTGTCACCAAACAAATAATCTCTCATATCTCCCATCCACATCAAAAGAAGTGTAAATAAAAAGGATCAGATAATACTAATAGTCCCAAGTTTTGAGTCTTCAAATTTATATTACTTTCATTAAAGCAGAAAGCATGTTTTTGAAGGAAAGAAAACGGAAAACCTTGATATCATGGACAGCTTTGAAATGCAACGTAGGACCCAAATCGAAGGAGCTCTTGATGAGGGCATTTTCTTCTTCAGGGTCGTAGTGGATGGACAAGTACTTAGAAGTTAACGCCACCTGGGGCTCGGAGATCTCGCGTTTGCTGTTGTTGATGAAGGAGAGTTTGAGCTTGACAAGGTTGTCGAACAGCTTACACGACACCTTGTGGAAGAATACGCGGCTATCACTGTCAAACTCTGAAGTCACTCTAAGGGAAGGTCTTTTGGATAGCGAAGACAGAAACAGGTTGTGTTTGGTGGGCGATGGAGACGGTGGCGGTGGCGATGGCTCCACTGGCAGCGGTAGTGGCGGCGGTGAGAGCGGTGGGATTAAGTAATTGGGGTTCCGAGGAGATGGTTCCAGCATTGCGATTTTTTTGGCTTGGTTGGGTCTGTAATTCGCGCTATACCTCGTCTTCGAGGGCTTAAAAATTCTGGCCTTTGGTTATCAGTGCCCGTGCGTGCTATTAGGCGGAAACTTTGATGGCAATTTTTTTGAAAATTTCTGAATTCTAGATCCTAATATATATATATATATATAAAACTTCTTAAGAAATGAAATTTAAAACTATGGTTCCATTTGTATGAAATTGAGTTTAGCTTTTAGGTGTATTTGTACAAAATTAATTGGTATATATAATTTTTAAAAGAGTTCACAAAGAAATTGGCATTATAGATATGGTAACTTTTGACATGTTATGATTATATCATACAAATATAATATCAAAATATCAAAATATGATATAATATGAAAATGTAACATAAATACGATATAAATATATAAACTTATTAACATCTCTAAAATGTAAATTATTAATGAATCAAAATATATATATATGTAAAATACCCAAAGTATGATTATATCATTTGAATATGCACAAACACGACATTGATATATGGATTGTCAAGTTTTACTATAGACACCATTTCTACATGGTGTTAATTTTTTATAGAAAAAAGGGTTAAACGATAAATTATCATTTTATTATAGGTAAATATTAAAATTTATTACTATATTTCATTTTGACTGATATTTGTCATTATATTTTAAAATTATGGGTAATTTTTTTTTTTGCTCTACATTTTATTTGATTCAATTTTGCAACAAAACTTTGATTTTTTATTTAATTTTGCCAACTAGCATTGATTTTGGATAATTTGAAGACAAAATTTATCAAAAAAATTCCTTCAAATATGTATTTTAATAATTAACAACAATAAATTAGTTTATAAAATATTAAAAATTAAAAAAGTAACATACAATTTTTATTTTAGAAAGAAATAAATGAAAAAAATAAAAGAAAAAGAAAATTTTAAGTTTAAATTTTTTATAAAATAAATATTTATGTTAAATTTTTTTAATAAAAATTTTGATTAAAGTATTTTTTAATTATTAAAATAAAATATTTTTAAAAATATCTTTAAACAATCAAAATAAAAGTTGAGCAACAAAATTCGATAAGAAATCAAAGTTTTGTAGTAAATAGTGATAAATTTACCCTCAATATCAAAAATATAAATAAATATCAATCAAAATAAAATATAATATCAAATTTCATTATCCTTCTATATAATATAAATGATAAATTTATTTTTTTAAAAAATTTAAAAACGAAATTAACTGCGCTAATTAAATAATTAAAAAATAAATTTCAATTATATATATATATATATATCCTTAATACTGATGTACTATATTTAAGTTTTGTCCTTAACAAAAGCCCACAAGTGAGCATTAAATATGAATATTTTTTAAATTTTTTATATATTTTAAAAATTAAAATTTTGTATTTATGTTGTATCAAAAGTATATTATACACAAATATTTTTTTTTAAAAAAATAAAGCGTTAAAAGTACGGTGTAGTATATTATCAAATACTATTACAATAGGTGCACCAGCAAAGATTTTCACTGCATTTTGAATCTTTACATTAAAATAAATTGATTTTATTTTCTTGAAAGCAAAATGCGAAATTTTAGTTCAATCGGCAACAAGCAGATGCATATAATATATATATATATATGTATATATAAAATTTGAAAAATATGTTCGGTGTTCCCCAGTTTCGCTGCTTCATATCCCAAGTCTGGCATACCTTAAACAACACAGATCTTCTGCAGCCTGAAGAAAGACTTTAACTTCAATATATTTCTTTATTTATTTATTTTATAGAGGAAATCAGTTTAAATATAAAGAAATTATAAATATTAAAATTTAAATTTAAAATCTATTAATTTTTTTAATTAAGTTAAGCCTTAAACCCGAAGTTCTTTGTAACTTTGACGAGGATTCCAAGCAATGGGTGAGCCATTGACATATGATCAGTCCATTGAAGCCGAAAATAAAATATGAAATAAGTATAAAGAAATTAACGATATTTTGTTTTAATTTTTTTGAGTTATTCTATCGGATCGGTCAACGAATTAGCAAGTTGGAGTTAGCCAACAGATTTTTAATTAATTTGTTGGTCAATCATATTCATCAAAGAGATAATGAAACTCTAGCTGTCTTGCCCCCTCGGCAAAAGGAAGAAAAGAGAGAAAAACAAAAGGCTAGCTGCTGCTGGGCTTACCATTTGATCAAGCTGCTCAGATTCAGAAACATTACTTTCCAAAGGCGAAAGAGATTGAAAACAATTCATGGTAATCACTGAAAGCTGCAAAAAAAAAAAAAAAGGTTTATTAATTAATTCTTTTTTATCATGTAAATTGAATTTTCAATATATAAAGACAAATTTGAGTGACGTATATTATTATGTAAAACATATATTAATTAATTAATTAATTAATCGATCATTTTGGTTAAAATTAAGAAGAGTAAAATGCAATTAATTTAATCAAAATATGCATAGGGGCGGCCAAGGGCAAAAACCCAAAGCTTGGACGGCCAAAGCAGATGCCCAGGGCGGCAAACAGTACAGTAATTACTACTACTGCAATACTAGTCTTGAGAACTTATTATTTTTTACATGGTAATTAACTTCAATTTTATATATATATATATAATTATAAGGATTTACACAGTTTCCTAACCTTAATTCATTTAATTTAATATTTTTGGTATTTATATGAAAATTTATTATATTACCTAAATTATTTATTTTTTTAAATATTCATGTTAAACATTTATGCTTAATATATATTTAAACATGATATGAAATATAATATTTCAAATATATAAAAAATTTAATTTAAAAAATTAAATATAGTGGTTCAAACAACTATATTAGAGCTCCGTATTAGATCCTCAAAATTTGTCTGATAAAAGAAACCCAGAAAGAAGCTAAAGCAGAGAAGGGAGCTACTCGGTCTTGCGGAAGCAGTACGAAAATTTGCTAATAGACCCTATAGTAGTCAAAGTTGAAAAGATATACCTTAAAAATGCCAAGGATTTTAATGTTATAATGAAGGTGATATTTTTGGATGTTTTCCAAGACATTTTATAATTATACTAGTAGAAAATGTATGCACGAGAAGTCCATGAGGATAATTCTTAATTTTTCTTTTATGAATGTATATTAGTATACTACATTCATAAAAAAAAAAGAAAAGAAAAAAAACCCTAATTTTTCAACCAAGAAAAGAATTAAAACAAAAGAAGGAATTAGTTAAGAAAAATACCCATCTGATATGTAGTTGAAAACTAGCTAGATCATACTCCAAAGGAATATGATATTCATGAAACAGGCCAAAGGAATCAAAGGAAGTTTTATATATATATATATATATATGTTTCCTCCCTCTATATATGCAGCATGAAATTAAGTTCTTGATTTTGTAACAGCAAAATATGAGTAAATGCAAAGAGCACCTGAAACAAAAACTGGAAAACAGGTTAAGAAAAATGGGGGAATCACAGACGGTGAAATTTATTTATGGAAGAAATTAAGCTTCATAGTTACCACGATTTTGCAGCACAGTACTTTCCCAACACCTTTATTTTCCTTCTTTCTTCATCAACACCAAGCACATGAAAAAGAAGCATACAAGAGTGATATTGATTCGGCTCGCCTTGAAGCTTTCCGACGGATTACCGAGTAGAAGAAGAAGATGAGCCGAACCAATATCACGCCATGTCTACTCCCTCCAGCCACAGATTTGCTTCAATGAACTTTCTTAATTAGTTCCTGTTTCCACGACATGAACTCAAACTGTCTTCCACCCTATTTATAGGAGAGTGAAAGTGGTTTTTCAGTCCCTATACTGATCATGACTTCCATCCAACCGAGGACGAGACGATAAGGAAACATCATAATTACTAAGCATATGGAACCTTTTATCATGATTATGATTCAGGAATTCCACTAGCAATCGCTTTCATAATCGTGAAGGATATTTCTCTCTCTTTTTTTTTTTCTTTTTCCTACTTTAGTCTTGGCACGTGCATTTGTACGCTAGTTCGTAAAAATGCACATGTCATTGAGCCAATCATGTAACATTAAAAAGAAAAAGCGCCAGTAATGGTTAAATGATATAGTAAGGGTTTCACCAAGGTCTGTTATTTTTATGCGAACAGCGTATATCTTTTAATTTTTCTTTATATATTTTATCATATTTTAATTATATTTAAAATATTTTATAATTATATTTTATTATATATTTATATTATTTATTTATATAATATTTTATTTATTTTTTGTACTGTAATGTTGCCGACGGAGACGGTGATTCTCAAAGTCTGAAAGTTGACTGGATAGTTAGCATTTATAAAAGCTAATGAAGGTCCCCCACACACTTTGTGCCTTTAAATTTGGTTCAAAGCTCAAACGTTAATTGGAAGCCATTAATAGAAAAGACACATAAAGTTGAAGATGGGATTCATTTGGTAAAATTTTATGAACCGCTTCTTTTCTAGGGAAAACCATATTCCTCGACCTCCGTCTAGGGGTCGACGCTCGAGTGCTGCTTCCAAAGGATTAGTGAAATTCATGAACAGCTTAAAACAGCTCATTTCCATGGTGCTCTTCATGTGCTCGAATTCTCCTTTAGTGCTTCTCTCTCTCTCTCTCTCTCTCTCTCTCTCTCTCTCTCGTTGAGGTGATTAATAATAATCAAATAGACGGGAAATTTGAACAAAAAATTTAATTTACTTAGATTATATAATTATTTTTAAAAGAAGTATCTAACATATTTAATATTTAAATTTTAATATTTATAATTTTTTTATTCTTAAACTACGATTAAGGTTGTGAGTGAACCGAGCTTGAATGAACAAACTTTTATTCGTGTCTAATTATTTATTTTTGAGTTTATTCATTTTTGTTAACAATTTTAAGTTTGTGTTCGTGTTCATTTGTTTAAAATTATCTTTGTATTTGTTTATTTAAATTAAATAGATTTGTTCGCTAATACTAAAAACATATTCATAAACATATAATAGGACATATTTGTGAAAAATTAAAAACATATTCATAAACAGTAAAGAAATAAATTTAAACAAATAAAAAAATATATGTTTATTAATTTTGAATATAAAATAATAAAATATAAATATTATTAATTATATTATAAATAAATCAATAATAACTAATTATATTAATTATATTATAATAATATAAATTAATAAAACATAAATTTTATGAAACATAACTAATAGCATTATAAAATTAATTATATTATAATAGAAAAAATAAGTTTTAAACTAGTTTTAAACGATTCAGAAATGAGTTTGTTCATGAATATAAATGAACTGAATTGTTCGAGTTCGGTTTGCTTAATAAATGAGCTTCAAAATTTTGTTTATATTCATTTATTTAACTTAATCAATGAACATAAACGAATAAATATTAAATTATTTATTAAATGCTCTATTCATTGATAATTCTAATTGCTTTTTCGTTCATACAAAGAAAAAAAAATCAATTACGGAAGATCTTGCAACAATGGGAAAGAAATCTAAGCCACCGAAACGTTGTCTTAAAATATAAGAATCATTTCCTTTTCCCAGCTTTTGAAATTCAAAGGTTCCACTTTCTCTGGTTAGTTGGCTTTCTTAACTGAGCAAGGACAAACTAAAGACAATGTGTTTATATTGAGAGGTTCCTAACAAAAGGAGGAGCATTAATGCAGTAAACAAGTATTATTTTTTCTGGTCATATCTTTTAGATAAGGGAAAGAGATGAGGAATGTGGAAGTACTTCGACATGTGGATTTTGGAGCATATCGATTTATTATCCTCATTGCTCTTACACCATAAAACATCGGAATAATATTGTACAGTAGGGCAGAGGGAGAAGAGGCAGAAGAACAAAAGAAAAAAGTATACTAAAAAAATCCGTCTATTTGCATTGCACATGTTTTATTTTTACATATTATAAGTATATTTAAAATAACATATATTTATATATATATTGACAGGTTAATAATTTATTTATATTAATTTTTATATATTTATATTTTTTATATTATATTATATTATATTATATTATATTTCATATTTTCATTGTATAGTATATTTATACTCAAAATTAACATATATATATATATATATGGTGAAACTATATAAAGCTATAAAAACAGGCAAATGCAGCTAAGGAGAATATAAATTTTGATCCGTCGATGGATACAAATTATGAAGCCAAACAGGGAAAGTTAATAATTTATTTATATTTATTTATATATATTTATATATATTGACAAGTTAATAATTTATTTATAAATTTATATATATTTATATTTTTTATATTATATTATATTATATTTCATATTTTAATTGTATAGTATATTTGTACTCAAAATTAACACACACACACATATATATATATATATATATATATATGGTGAAACTATATAAAGCTATAAAAACAGGCAAATGCAGCGAAGGAGAATATAAATTTTGATCCGTCGATGGATACAAATTACGAAGTCAAACAGGGAAAGTTGAGGTAGCCGCCACCTAAGTCACTGTCATTGCATTGTTTCTAATCGGACGTGCAATTTGAAAAAGTGAAGATTTAGCTTGATTTGCTGGAAATGGTGGCTTTAAAATTATTGTAGGAAGTAGGTTGGAATAGATTCGATGATAGAGTAAAACTAAACTATGTTTTTGAGTGATTATGACTATATTTTATCAATAAAACATGTATTTTTAATAATTTATTTTTTATAATTATATATTATTTTACTCATTTAATACTTAAAATGGAGTATTTCATATTCTCAAACTTAATCTAACATATTATTTTTCATTTAAAAAAAAATTAAAATAAGCATGCATTTGAATTAAGCAATAAAACAAATCAAAATCCATAATACAAACCATAGAATGTATTCTAACTAATTTTTTTTTAAAAAAAAATAAATAATGAAATTCAGCTAGTTGCCAATTTGGTTGAACTGTTCTTAAAAAATCCAAACAAGTGTATATGCAAACGATAAAAATAAATACGTCGAAAGGATCTTACTATGATTTTTGATAATCTTATGCAACCCTTGAATAAACTATAAAACATTAAAATTATTATATTTAGATTTAGATATAGATAACCTAGGAAAAATTCACCTCTTCTCATACTTGTTGGAGCCATAGGTCAATTATGGGTTGTATCAGTGCGGTGTTTGTGCTTGGTGATATAAATGTAAGTTGAGAGAAAAGAAAATGAATGATTAATAGATAAATGAGATAGTTCCTGCTACATTATTCAATATTCATATCTAGACCATGATTAATATATATGATCGATGAATAAGCAATAGGGTAAATATTGGAGGTTGGTGTGTTTGATATAGATTAATAATATACAAAATGTAGATAAAGTTAGAAAGACCTATTGCGTGTTGCAGGCTCAAGATGGTTTCATCTTTGAGTTATAAAAAATACAATTGCTGCTTGCCTCGGAAAGAAGTATGTCTTATCAATTTATGTATTCGTATTATATTCATATTTTTTTATTATAATCATATTTAAGATTTTTTATATTTATATCAATTTTGATATATTTATAATTTATATTATATAAATTTTAAAAATACATTTGTATCATATTATTTTTTTTATTTTAGATATATTATATTTAGGTAATTGTGTCAAATCTTGTTGGCTGCTGCCTAGATAGCTAGCTATTTTGGCTAAACTTAGAACTTTGGGTAACCTTCAAAGTGGAACTCAGATTAATT
>JBBYHO010000020.1:8534765-8550432 GCA_038382025.1 Adansonia gregorii | reverse complement strand
ATATCTTTTCTTTTCCGTATGTGTCCATTTTGTGCCTCAAATTAGGGACTCTAATGAAAAGTTTGGTGCGGTGTTGACATGCTAATTTTGTTTAGGTGGAAAAAAAAAAAGAGGTGATTTTCCTGTAATCTGGAATGGTAATGGCGAAAAAAGATTTGAAGAATGCATTTAAAAACTTGGGTGGGTTGGTAGGGTGAAAACCAGTCCATCAACTGCCATCTATTTGTTACCGTACAGGACAATGACAATTGAGATTTATGATATTAAGTGGCTATGTAGTAAACTCGAATCTCACCGCCTAAAACCAAAAAAAAAACAAAACAAAACAAAACCATTAGTTGCAATGGTCAGGCCTTTATAATTTTAATTAATTGACGAGGCAGACATTAGATGGTCACTTCCAGGGAGAGATAGACAGGGAATCAACCAGACTTTGATTGGGAATGGAATGGATGGCACTTATTGTTTAACACCATGTTTTCCTAGCAATCTATGAGCTTCAGTTAATCTAATTTATTTTTCCCAAGGGGCAATGGGGAAAGGGAAAGCAAGGGTCCAAGGCCAGGGACCAAGGGAAATTCCTATGAAACATGTCTGAGAGTGTGAGAAAGAGCAATCTCCAAAATACAACCATCAACGGGAGGGAGGCTCTAAGCCATAAAACAGAGGTTTTGGGAGATTACTGAAACGTAACAGGATCAGGATAGTTACTGAAGATAGCACCCAGACTCCCAGCCAGCTTGGACTGTGGATGAGAGAAATCCAACCGTGACAAACACCATAAAACAAGAACCACAAACCTAGATTTTTTTTTCAATAGATAACAAAAACCATAATGGCCCACTTCTAAAACAAAGCATCCAAACCTCTATCAACACAACATAAAAATGCCAAAAACAAAAGCAGTTCAATTAACTTCCTCAATCAACCAACTCTTTTAGCAACTTATATCTGTTAAAATTCTACAATTGATCTTTTCTGTGATTCAGATAATGGCTGCACTTACTTCAGTCACCTCAAACTCAACTTCATCCTCTTCGTTGTGTTCCAATTTCAGGAGCTCCCCATTTACTCTCTCTTCAAAGATTATTCCAGACTGTTCTTCCCTTTGGGCAGTAGGCTCAGGTCAAGCATCAAAGCAAAGACTGATTTCCGGGAATCGACGGTGCCTAGTTATCCGAAGTGCAGCAACAAAGCCTGCAAAATCACCAGGTACTACCGTTTCTAACAGAACCTTAATTAATAAGATGAATAGAACCTCATGGATTTAATACTCAAAACAAATGGACTAACCTGACTTTAATTTTCCTTCTCTTCTTTTGGAGGGATTAGCTGAAGAAGATTGGAAGGTTAAGAGGGAACTTCTTTTGGAGAAAAGGGTATTCATCTCTCACTCTTTCATGTGTAGATCCATGTTTTGACACACATGCAGATACAAAGTCACTCACTTTACACACTTAAAAAGTTTAAATTGTTTCACTAGTTGTTTAGTACGGGAAGCAAAAGCAAATTTCAAGCTTAAACAGCATATGTATATATGTACATCTTAGAAGTAGCCCCCTAATAATTTTATAAAAAAAAAATACAAAAATTTTGCTTGCTTAGAGGATGGAAGTGGTAAGAGAACTTTATACAGCTTAACTATGATCATGAACGGAGAAGAAGATAAACAATAGATTGAGAATGTGTTGGGTTCTTCTAAAGGGGAAAAAAATTCCAATGGCGTAGCACAAGCATAAGAAGATTCCCCTTTCCTAGTGTGGACCGTTAGAAACTAACAAACAGAAGTATTTCTTCCTTGCAGGTAAGAAGTGTGGATGCAAAGGAAGCTTTTCGCCTTCAAAAAGAGAATAACTTTGTGATTCTTGATGTGCGACCTGAAGCAGAATTTAAAGAGGTCAGTCAGCTCATTATAACTTTGATAAGCAACCGCGAAGCAAAGATAATCGCTCATGAAAGGGGTTTCACTTCAGTATTGCTAACTTCCACAATGATGAGGACAGGACAGTAAAAGGCCTGCTAAATTTTGATGCTTTTTGATGCAGGCTCATCCACCAGGTGCTGTTAATATTCAGATATATAGGCTTATAAAGGAGTGGACAGCATGGGATATTGCTAGGCGTGCAGCATTTGCATTTTTTGGCATCTTTTCTGGCACAGAAGAGAACCCTGAGTTTTTGCAAAGTAGAATCACGTTCCCTATTTTTTCCTCTATTGTCCACCACCATTTCCTAATTGGCAGATATAAATGAACTGAGTATTTGGTATTTAAGCAGGTGTAGAATCAAAATTTGAAAAGGATGCAAAGATAATAGTGGCATGCACATCTGGGGGTACAATGAAGCCAACTCAAAATCTCCCAGAAGGTCAACAGTCAAGGTATTAACATCACTTTGATTTTTTATGGTGAAAAGGCATTAATTATAGACTTATAGTGTGCATCATAGTAATCAAACAAGCTACAATCTTACATCTTTAAAACTACCAAGGATCAAAATTCTAAACTGCGAATGAAGTGGGTGTTTCATGCTCATAGTGCCGGTGCAAACAAAAGTGTTAACTTCTATTAGTGCTAGTATCAGATAATGGTCTCTAAAATCACTTCGCTAGAAAGCAAATACACAATCCCATTCAGAGTAAACCCACGAATGGTCATTCTTGTTAATGCAGTTCAAATCTGATCGCTAGGTGTGGTGTTCAGATGGGATGCATAGATAGGTTAAAACTAGTAAGTAGTAACTAAATGTATTATCAACAAGGATCACAAATGAAGCTCAAGAGCCTAATAAGTTGATGGTGATGCTTTTCGTTTTGAATCAATCTAAGCAATCAGAGGTACTTGTTTGCCACACATTTGTCAACTGGAAGGTAAAAATGCTTGCTTTTGTCAATCCTTGCAGATCACTCATAGCAGCCTACTTGCTTGTGCTCAATGGGTACAAAAATGTTTTTCACTTAGAAGGTGGTCTTTACATATGGTTCAAAGAAGGATTGCCATCAGAATCTGAAAGTGAAGATGATATATCAAATGATTAGATGGTGCTTCCATAGAAACCCAAGTTTTGTCCTCAAGGCTGATTCTATCCTTTTCCTGTAGGTTTTGAATGTGATTTCTTTTAGACATTTTTATCATACTAAGAATCTTATATCACCTTCAGTTCTATGCATGGCCCTTTTTCTAATAATTTTTCAGTGTGAAAATTTGAATGTGTACATTATAGTACTAAGGATTTCATTTGTAACCAGTAGCAAAAATTGAATCATCAAATTTGACACTGATTTGCAAGGACCTATCAATAACCACAGACTACCAGTTAATCATGTTTTACATAATTATATGAGCACCTAATCTGTCCACAAAGAGAACAACTACCAGGCATTTCATAGCCCAAAGTACATATAATTTATGGCATCTTATGTTTCGAGCATTTTCTTCCATTCTGTATTGACTATATTCTAGTAAGCTTTCTAATCCATTACTAATTTAACTTTTTTCCTTCTAAATACTTTCAAAATTAAATGAAATGGTTAAACCAATTAATTGACTAGGAATGCAATGTCAAATGCACATACAACAGACAAAATGATAACCACTGCAATGAGTATCAAATCAAATACAATACATATCAGTGATAGTTCAATATTACCTTGTAGAAACATTATGAGACACTCTTGATCAACTCATCCCAAATGAAGGGGTCGTCAACTTTATCAAAAACTCTTGAGAACAAGATTTCCAGGATCATTCACTCACAAACAAATAGGCTTATCTAAAAATAGATGATACGGTATCCCAAATCCCACCTCAGAGCACACATATGAAAGTGTGCCACCCTTGGTGGGCACAAAGGACCTTACATCTTTCATTATTTCACTCTGTAAATGCTTTAGTCCTTCAAAGAAGCTCAGCCATAGATAGAGCACCTCCATAACTTTTTTTGTTGCACCGATGAATCCACAAATGTGAAAAAAATAAATAAATAAAAGCTGGGATTCCTGCCATCTCAGATAGCTTGTTTCCTTCCAAAGCTCTCCAAGAAAGTGGTAGATGTTTCGTACTCTCAAACGTGTCAGGTGAAACTGCAACCGCCTGCAATCTCCAATTTTCGCTTCTGTCATCCTGCAAAGATGACACAGAACTATCTTGGAGACAGTGACAAAGTTTATGGTGACTCTGGATCAAAGGCTCTGAGGTTAGTGGCTTCAAACAAGTGGTGGTGTTTCAAGAATTGGTTTCTCTATCTTAACCACCATAGAAGGCACTAAGAGCAGAGACTGCAAAAATATACCTGGTAAATGACATATTTGATGACAGTATCAATCTTCAGTTTTTCCTCAAGCTCAAATGTGGGGAGTTTCCACTGAAAAGAATAGATCAGATGCAATTCAATCAAAGATTCAAGCGTTAAGCGCTTTGTCAAAATTCTGAGCAATCATGATAACAAGGTGCAATATATTGGGAAATTTAATTCTAGAATCATTTTCTTCTTTTTAAATACTTGAAAAACAAAAGAAGAAAATCTACAGCATGCCAATGAAAAAATGACCACTTTGGGAGATAGGGATGAAAAGGGCCCCGGGGGGGGGGGGGGGTTAATACAACTAGGCAAAGTAGTTTACTATTGAATCTCAGGAGTACTCTTATCGTTTGGTAGGATTCAAGTCCATGGCCTACTTGGCTTCAATCAGAGTTTTGGGCCTTCGGCAAGTGGCAACCAGCGTAGGAGGTGCGATCTACATGCACTAATTTCAGGGGTGCAAGGCTTTTCAGTTTAGGTCCCATGTTTATCCTATATACCATGTTCACATGGTCATGCAAGTCAACATGAATACATGTTGGAAGGACATCATACCAAAGCCGTACAATTAGGATTTCAATATGGTTTTATTATGTTTATCGTGCCAAAGGTTACGTTCTTTTTTGCATTGATTGGGGCTTGTACTCGTTCTTTGAAACCTATGGTAGAGGTTAGAGGGATTTGGCCCGCAAAGTGGAGTGGGGTTTTAGATCCTAGGGAAATCCCTTCCTCCAGATCTGCTGTAACTTGGGTTCATCATGCTATACTTGTAGGAAAGGAAAAACAAGCACTTTTAACTTTAGTAGCCACATTTTTATGGCTCTAGTATTCACTGAATTTTAAGGAATGGAATATTATCAAGCACCTTCCAATATTTCGGATAGTATTTATAGTTCTACCTTTTTCTTAACAATGGGCTTTCATATGATTACAGGTTACTCTTTTCTTGATCATATCTGGAATTCGCCAATATTTTGGTCATCTGACTAATGAGCATCGGGTTAACTTTGAAGCAGCTGCATAGCACTGGCATTTTGTAGATGTGATTCAGTTACACTTAAAGAAATGATTGTTTCAAAGGTATGTTACTAAATATAAGCTCAGCTTTCTAGAAATATAAATGGCATATACCAAATAAAACATCCCCTGCTTGCTCACAGGGCAAGATCTTGTCAACACCATGATTTCTCTGCGGGAGTCCATATTAGTTCCTGCTGAAAGACACTCAAATCGCAATTGACTGAGCTGGCAGCCAAGATTTTGCATAAAGTATGAATATTTTGTTTAGGAAACAACATTATTTTCATAAGCGCGACCATGCTTTAGCACCCTCGAAATGATCAATTACTTTTACTCCCAGAAGTACGAAAATAATCTTCACGCTCAAAAAGAATGCGTAATGAAAGAGTTTTAACATGATAGATGCAAACCATACCTCACCAGATCTCACTGCTAGCAACTGTCATTGCACATTAAGTGAAAGGCTTCATTCTCTCTCTCTCTCTCTCTCTCAGATGACTACTGATCAGGATCTACGCAGCCAAATACAATCTTCCAACCTAAAAGATAAGCCTGTAGCATTCACCTATCTTGGTGGATTGTCCGGGTCATATTGATTAATTCCTTTGTTAATGGCATCAACTGCCTGTTAAATGATGCCATATCTTAGAATGAATTCTTCATGAGCAAGTGAAAGAGGATTGAAAGCGAAAAGAAACGTGATACAAAACATGGACAAAATTGAGGATTTGATCCATTCAACTCTCTTCGTCATGTAAACAAATGGGTACTCTAAGAGTAGAACATGTTTTAACAATCTCTTAACTCCACAAAATTCTTTTATACTTCAAAAACAATAAGAACACATTTGGGTGTTGAACATCAAGCTCAAGTTCTTTTACAATTATCTCTGCACCACAACCATGAACGACTAAAATTGTCATCGGCGTGAAAAAACACAATAATTTCATCGTTGCTCAATCCACGCTGATGATGATCTTAATAATCTCTGGTGGGATCATAAACTCCCACAACTTCAACCACAGCATCACGTTCTCCAGCACCTTTAGAAAACATTCTCGACCATTAGCACATTAGTGATAAGAAAATGAGAATAAAACAAACAATAAAAATGAAATGCGCCAACCAACTGGAATATCTAGTACGGACTATTTGGGCGTTGGAGAATTTTGGTGGTGAGACAAATAATAGAACAGGCTAGAGCCTCGTCGCAGTGGAAGCTTCCGTCGCGAGTGCCCACCCGCTTCGGCCATGTTGTTACTGTTGAGAACCTACATGCTTCGCCGTAGCTTCAAATAGAATACCGTTATTTTTTGTACAGAAAGATTGTCTCTTACATTGACTCTGGACAATCAACCGCTTATACCTCATCTATCGAACCGCGTACATGTTGCCGCTCATGTCATGCTCTCACCTCTGACTTCAACTTGAAAAACCCCTGCTACCTCTTTGCGCAAAGTAAAAGACTTCAATTTGATTTGCAACGGGGCCTAATCCGATGTTGAAATGGGTCCAAATCATACAAAAATGACAAGAAGGCTCAATCTCATAAGTGAGAGGCTGCTTATTGGATTGATGGTCTACGTGGATTCGATTCACACAAATTTTTTAAAATAATATTTAGTTATTTAAAATTTAAATTTTAACATATCCGAACCCTCCAACAATATTGTGCTGCAGGAACAGAAATCACAGAGGAATAACACCATGGACAGCTAGATTATAAGTCATAAAGCATAGTATAATTAAGAAACATGGAAACTTATTGGAACGTAGCTGACAAACGCCATCAACATTGTAAATCGCATAATAAACAACGAGTCAAAATTGATACATGAATTCATCATTCATGCGATGTAAATTCCACAGAGAAGGGGGACCGGTAAGTTGCAGACTATAATGTCCAAGAGTAGTGGCAGCAATTGTGAAAGAACGTAGCAGAAAGCAACTATATACTCAACCGCCACATGACTTGTTTCCATCATTACAGCAATTGTGGGTCAAAGCTGCACTCAAGCAAAATCTACAAAAGGAATAAAACATTATAGCCCTCCCAAAGAAACAATAACACTGTGTTCTGGTAGTTTTAACCCTATCCTTCTAGGCTTTACAGGGCCACCGCAAGGCAGTTAATCATTTGCTCTTCTTTACCGATGGAATGTCAAGTTTACATGTATATGATGCTTAATCACGAATCCTGCTGCCTGAATGTTGTAATTTCCTACTGTTTGAAACACCGACGATCCTCATCATCAACCAGAACAAGATTCAAGCAATACTTCACCCTGAATTTGTTGTTAATGTTGCGATGTGTTGGAGTCAGTCCATATGGACTAAGAAACAGCCTAATTGGAATTGATAATGATTCAAGACCAAGCACATGATTGTGAGTCCTATGCTTTAGGAAAATTAATAATGATTTATGTTAGTACCAATTGAAATATATGGTGTATCAAAACTAAAAGTCTGCCCAAAGTCAACATCCTTCATAAAAAAACACAAGTTCAGTCAGTTATATTCTATATGCTAGATATATCAAGTAATCTGCCAAATCAGGTCTTAGACTATGCTAGAAATCTGAAAGTTATGAGCAAACCTCGGGCAGGGCACCATCCATCAACTCAAACTTTGCTAGCGTCTCTGTCTCAACATGGGTATTTGCTCCTGATCCTGTTGACTCTCGGCGCCTGATCTCAAGATCCATATTCTTAATCTTGATCCTCACAAGAAGAAAATATATCTTGCCGATAATAACATCTTTCAGATGATAACTGAGCAATCTGGATTCCAACAACGTCTAACCAAAGCCTACGTGATAGAAAGTGGCTAGGAAAATTGCTTCTTATAATAGTTTAAGCTAGAAAGCTTAAATCCTAAACCTGCACTGACCTAAGCCAACCTATGATGTCAGGTTTAAGCAGGATCCATAGATGTTCAACTTACTTGCTTTTCTTGTACTCAAACTCAATGTGCAGGCAATCTTCAATTCCAACTTCCATCTGCAGATGGGATTGATACTTTTTAAAATTAAATGGTATCAATGAACGAGTGGCGAGCAGCTCATTAGAAATGGCAAAATGAATAATGTAATGTTCATAAACGCCAGTTGAGATACCAATGAAACCAGATTGCAATCACCATACACATATTAAGACAATGGCACTCACCTTGATACTGTTGTTGATTGATGGAGATGGAGAATAATTGTGAACCTGATACACATAAAACAAGCAAAAGATAAGTCGCTACAAACTCAACACTGATAATTGTAAGTGGAGCTCAATCGTGTACCATATACAATGATCAATGTCGTAAATGTCCTGAAACTGTAATGAAAGGCCAAATAGATTGATGCTAGCTTTCCTGTATGGGATTATAATATTAGGAATAAGGGGGAAACAGCACCCTTCAGAGTAAGGCAGGGTTTAAAGTCCTGCCTTCTGTGGCACACCTTAAATTCTATGTTAATCGGATTCAAGTGTAAGTGTTGGATATAAGTATGCGTCTAGCATGGGTGTATTTTATTTTTTTCTAATTTTTTCCATGAATTGGGAAGACCCTCGAAGGGTCATTTTCCCTTACCTGTGTCCATATATGTGTTGGACATGGAAGTCAAACATGATATTTGAAAAAAAAAAAATGAGAGTTAGAGCTACAAAGATTATACATGCTTATTTGCGCAATGCAGTTAATGCGTATGAGAGTGAGAGGCCATAGTGTGCAAGGAAAAGGGAAAGAGATCAGATGGAGAGAAAACAAGAATTAAAAGGAAAACGAATGAAAGGAAGCTGGTGCAGATGAAAATGCTTACCATAAAGTCCTGGTATTCCACTATGCTTCCACCATAATTACGAGTAACAGTTACTTTGAGGATATACCTAAGAAAAGGAAATAATCAAACTATTGTAACATGAGTTGTCACATTATAAACTCGAATTAACAACCTCAGCCACTGACCAACAAAACTAAAAAGCACTTTAGAACTCCACAAGTAGCATCTTTTTTTACATATTAGAGTGATTTCTACGCTTTATTAAGGTAATTACCATAACTATTATCATGATAATCAAATTGATCAAGCAAACTTCTAATGATCAGACAAATACTCCATTCACATTGACCAGAAGAAGTATAAACAGGATTTTTATCTTCAAAGATTTTGTGCAGTGGTAGGGGTACCACACGTGAGCCACACATTCACACCATTGTAAGTTTCATATGGCATTTCAACTGTAGAAAATTCAAATGGATACGTTTTTCTTTAATATATATCCCCAGGAACATCCGATTCATGTACTGCAGATATTAAGGATATAAAAATGGCAAATAATACAAACCAATAAAAAATCTAAAGAACTTAGCATAAAGTAAAAATTTTCGTGTACATTTTGAGCCTCTAAAAGAGCAAAAGAAGGATATGAATAATCCTGCAAAGCTAAAATTGAACTCTTCAGTGTCAAATCCATCTACTGAAAATTATTTCCTTAAGTTACTTAAAAAGAACATTTAAACAGTTTCCTGGCGAAGCAAACAAAAGTAAAGTAAGAATATGCGTACCAAGGGAGGCAAAATCATAAAAGTTGCCCCTGTCAAACTACATTTCTGGAAAGCAAAACCAAAGTTAGTGTTAACTCCATTTCAAAAAGAAATAAGAATACTCTTAAAATGTTTAACCTTATATGGTTACCGCATAAGATGAATTTAAAACATAGACTGAATCAGTGAACAATAAGCAAGGACAAACCCATTTGACCAAGGAGCTCAACTTTCACACCAAAATGTTCGATTTTCTTCCCTTGAAGTGGTTCTACGGAGATCTGAAGGGGGCAGCGAATAGAAAGTTCAAAAAATTTACGGTCCAAAGCTATGAACATAAGACCTAAATGATCTGATCCTCACTCCGTTAAAATCTTTTAAAAGTAAATAACTGGTTAATTAAATACCTTCCCAGCAATATTTTCTTGACTTGGGAAAAGCGGAACCGTTATCGTTTGGCCATTTTCGTTTTTCAATGGGACCTAATCACATAGCAATAATCCAAATTTCTACACCATGACACAAGAACAATTAACTAATAATAGCAGTAATTAAAAACAAAATTCTAGTTTTACTTTTCCTTACAAGGAAACTTAAAGTTGTGACGATCAAGAGAAATACCTGCTTGCGAGTGTTCCCATCGGAAAATGTGATCGAGATATTACATGCCGGCTTGAAAGCTCCAATCAGGAAATTCTAATTAAAAAGAAAATAAGAAGAAATCGGAATTGCATTCAATAAACAGCATTTTAGAGTTTAACTGGAAATCAAGTCCTAGTAACAAAAAAAAAAAAAGGTCCAATGAAAGCGAGTGTCACAGAATTCAGAAGAGAGATAGGTAAAGACGAGAGTAATAGAGAAAGAAAGGAACTAAGAGAATTTAGACGATGATTTCATTCCAAAGATGCTCATTGTAGTACATTGTAGCTCATATAAGCATAACAGAAATGGGCAGCTGTCTTATTCTTATTCTACCTAACTTCTACTGGCAGTATGCCAGCTCACCAGTAATGGTTAAGACTACCATTAGCTCACTCTTTCTAGTTTCATTCTCTCAGCTTAGCTCAACTTCTTCCAGCTTAGATTTTAGCTCGTTTTCATCCGATTTCCTTTCCTTCAGCTCCTGAGTCATCCTTCCCTATATGTTTGGCTTCATGCTTTCCTTTTCAGCTTGCAACTTCGTGACAGTGAGATATTGCCATGCTGTTAAGATTCAATTCTTGTAAATAATTGGGGGAAAACGATGACATCAAGTTAAAATTCGCAGGTCCAAATTGAGAATCAAATTAAATATTTTTGTCGGTAAGGATTGGGATCGTAAACCACACGAAGAAACGAAAAACCGTTGATGACCACGGGAAGAACCCCACCCACTTCGCGTTTTGACATTTAGGGAATCGACACCAAAGACAAGCGCGCATGCGTCCAGTAGTACCAAGGCCGTAGTCGCGGTCACGTGCTGCTCACGCGATATCACGTCAAAAATCAGAATACTACGTGCGTGAATCAACTCGAGTAAACTTTGAGGCCAAGCGCTCGATGTGGGCTGCAGCCCCCGCAAGGCTCTTCATTTCCAGACTGCATTGGTCTGATATACGTGCACTATGTGCCTTAAGTAGTTAAGCCGGCTTTCTAAAGGACTTTGCTTTAAAAACTTTTGGAAAATTTGCTTTTTAACGTGGAAGGACATGCGATCTAATCTGATATGATAGAGTATAATATTGCACCCACCAATTATGGGCTTGAACAATAATATTATTTCTTGCAGATTAAAACATGGCAAACCCCTAAAGTAGAAGAGGAAAACTATACCAGTCTTAAACGGTGATCCACCACATAAAATCCCAATTAAGCTGAATCAACAGCAGGGTTTATAAATTATATAGTACAAAAGATTACACTTACTAACTTCCGCCGAGCTCCATTGAATTCGCTGCATCTAAAATTGTTTGAAAAAAAAAAAAAGAATTGGAGCCCCCTCAAGCCACCCAAAAGGCAGCTGCAAAGTTGCATTAAATGAATTAACTTAGTGACTATAACAGTTCTTACTGGTTCAAAGCTGCAATCACAAGCTTCACATAACCACCTCAAATTTAATAAGTTGCTTTGCCAGGGGAAAAAGAACACCAGATTGGGGAGCGGAATCTGAGTATAAAGATTAAATTTTCTCAGGTGTCCTGGGAATCTGACCGAAGGTTAACAATTTGTGAAACTACAAGCTTGGAGAGTTCACTAATTGCAGCTTGAACCTGAAAATCATCTGATTCCCTCGGCCTTGACCATCCGGATAACTGTGAACTTAACCTGCTATATTCATTTGCAGCAACCCCAGTCTTCCTTGATGTAGCAAGAACTTTCTCCAAATCAATCTGTGATAATGGCCTTGGAGCCTGGAAAAACAAATAATGGAAGGTGGACAAAAGCTTAATAAGATAGATGATCAATGAATATATGTAGCTAAAAATAAGATGGCTAGAGGTAAGATACCAAAGTTCATCAATTCCACATGCAAAACGAACTTTCATCATAGCTTTATGTTTAAGACCCAAAAAAAAAAAAAAAAGAAAGGGATGAAAAGAAAGAAAAGATCTTCCTAGAATATCTCATTCCAACCATAATCACGTACATAAGACGAAGAAAAAGTTACATTCAGTCCCTCGTAGGTTAAAGATGATGAGTGAGATCATTCAAAAATATATGCTGAACCTCAGCAAAACTTACGAAAGGCAGCTCGTGGACACATTAAAGAAATATAAAAAATTTACTTACGCCAGAAGGTTTTCCTTTCTTCTCCTCATCTAATAAGTCCCTAAGAGGAAAGTAGGCTGCTTTCTTGCAGAGTTCAAGAAGATCTGAACCTGTATACCCTTCACACAAACTGGCTATGTAGTCAAAGTCAAGGTTCTCTTCAACCCTCTCACCCTTCAAAATCACCTTCAATATCTCGGCCCTCTCCCTGCGGTCAGGTACTCCAATCTCAAAAGCCTGTGGAAGACGCCTGAGTATGGCTTCATCTAGTTCTGATGGACGATTTGTTGCAGCAAGAACCATAACTCGCGCATTCTCTGCATAACAATATATAATCATTAAATTTTCAATTATAAATTTAAGAATAATACCTAGAACATTTTTCAGGGAGTCCTTCAACACAAAACAAATGGAATATAGTCCCTTGTGGCAGGATGATATCATTATATAACAGCATTTAGGCAGAAAAATACTCACGATCAGTGGTAAATCCATCCCATAAAGCCATGAACTCAGTCTTCATGTTTGTCATTGCTTCGTGATCTGTATTGCGCCGTTGTCCCAAAAAACTGTCGACCTCATCAATAAATATAATAGCAGGCTGGAGTTTATAGGCCAAGCTAAATACAGCAGCCACTGCAAAAGTAGAAGAGTAAATAAAAAATACAAGCTGAGACACATGCAAACTTGCATGGGGCATTACAACCATTAGAAAAGGCATATGAAATACGTTTAACAGATACAAAAGGTCAGCTTACTACAACTTACATATGCAATGACAATTTTCATCTTTCTTTTTTTCCCCTTGCGTGGGCATTGGAGTTACAGGACATATTTAGATGAATAAAACCATTTTTGGGGCCTCAGCCAAGAGAGATGGTATCAAATCATCTCAGCACGAACTCGGATGGTCAAATCAGTTAATCTTCTCTTATAGCATATCTTCTGACATTTCAACTGGCGTTGAACTCAATATAGAAAAAAAAAAAAAAAGGAATTTCGGCCCAATTTTAATCCCGTGTAACCATTTATATTCCAGTACAGTCAAAGAAATGCAAAATGCCCAAAAACCAAAGGGGATAAAGTAAACATTACAAAACTTACCAAGTTTCTGCGCATCACCAAACCACTTGCTCATCAGATTTGATATCCTAACATTAATAAAAACAGCTCCAGACTCCTTTGCAATAGCTTTAGCAAGCATGGTTTTCCCAGTACCTGGGGGTCCATATAACAAAACCCCTTTTTGAGGACCAAGAAGCTTTCCATGCGAAAACAGCTCTGGTCTCCGCAATGGAAGAATCACTAGTTCATAGAGAGCCTGCTTTATGGCTTCCAATCCTCCGATAGACTCAAATTCCACATCAATGTGATCAGGATTTATCACATCACAAGCTATTACATCCTGTTAAAATGAAAGAAGTGCAGTTCCGTCATATGTGGCAGCCATAGAAGTTAACACTCGGGTTCCATCGCTTCTATTCTAACACTATCTCGAAGCAAATTTCCAACCATCAATATTTTGGATTACAACAGGTGCCATTCATGAATTTGAAATATACTCGGTAGGCATGTATTCCAAGATAATATATTTTAAGATGTAAATCAGAATGTGGATGAACAAATTAAAAAAAGGACACCTCTTACAAACATCAAACAGAAATACGCTGAGGGCTACAACAAAGGCCAAAAAAACATACGCTCATGAGCTAGTTTCTGGTTTCCGCAGAGCATATCGGTAATTCGCTGGTTAATTATTGTCCATTCAAACGGACGAACTCTTTGTTAACTGCGACCTTGATGGTAATTGAGAAGATAGGGAGGGAAATCTTGTTTTATTTAGTTTAGATGTGTATTCCAGGCTAGTTCTAAGAGTTGTTTTATGTGTCACAGTGTTTAGAAGGGTAAATGCCTGAGTATTCCTTGCTATTTTGCTTTTAAAATTTTAGCTTTCATTAATATGGAAACTCAGTTCTTCACATTTATGTAAACAAGTATGTATGATTTGGCTTTAGCAATTTTGAAAAGCAAAAAAATCAAATAACAAAAGCAAGCTACCCTAATATCCCTTGGCAAGCTTTAATGAATTCACTGTTCGAGATTCAGATAAATACGCCGATTTTCATTCGCAAAAACAAAAATTTCTAGTTTTGAATTATAAATTCCAGTCTTGGATTCCATTCCAGGTAACCAAAAAAAAAAAAAAACTTAAAGAATAAAAAAAAAGTCGCAAATTAATCTGTCACATTCCACTTCCCAAATAAAAGTACCTCATATGGATTGGTATGAATTAGAGGGCGGCCCAATCGTTTTGCAATTTCCTTCTTGTGCTCCTGTGCTTTTTTAGAAGCTTCCCGGTTTGGGTCGAGGTGTCGGAGCCCCGCGAAGAGGACCAAGCAACTAAGGGCGGCGCTGGCGGCGTATACTATCAGTTCTTGCAGGAACTTTGTCTCCGACGATCCCATCTTTCGCACAAACTTAATCTATATATATATATATATCTATCTAAAAGCTTACTAAGAAATCGTATTTATAAAATAATTAGGGTTAAAAAAAAAGAAAGATGATTTTCGCTTCGAAAGAAAGTGATTGCGAATGAAGGGAAGGAAAGGAAAGAGAGTTTTGATTAGATTTAATTTAAGCTTGCTACTCCTGTTTTTGTGAGATCCTTCCAGAATAAGGAAAGCGGACTTTCATCGCGATTTGAGTTTTTTCTGGCAAATTGACCAAATTTTCCTTTTTCCTTTTTTGGGCTTGTAAGTTGCCCATTGGGATGGGCCGTAGCTCTTGATGGATCAGTCCAAACCCAAGTAAACCAAAAAAAAATCGACTAAATAAAGAAAATAATTTTTCTTGGGAATAACAGTGCAAATTTATTGTTAGTAGGTTTTTTTTATTAAAATATTATTAAATTTTTTTTTACGGTTCTAAAATTATTTTTAAATTATTTATAATTTTTTGAAAATCAAAATTTTTTGTTGATTTTTTAATTAAATTTTTTTTATGTGTTAGAAAATCGATTAGGTGCTGATTTCCCAACATAAAATTTTTTTTTTCCACATGCT
>JBBYHO010000020.1:8510765-8523190 GCA_038382025.1 Adansonia gregorii | reverse complement strand
AGTCAATATCAACTATTTCCTTTAATTTATGATGTTAATGAGACAAACACATCCAGAACTTGTAGTGATGTGTATAAACATCTTCATGGACGGAGTTAAATTGAATTGTGGTTTAAAAAAAAATTAAATTCAAGTTTAAATTTGATTAGATTTAACTTAAATTATTATTTAATATATATTAAAATAATTATTTTTATAATTAAATTTAAATAAAAATATTATTTTAATCAATAAATAATTATTAAAGTTGGGTCAAACAAGCTCAAATCACAAAAATCAACAACCAAGATCAGCTTAGATTGAACTGACCTACTAGATAAGATAAACTATTCGACCTTTGAATATATCTAAATATATCCAATGAAATTGCGGCTTCCAAAAAAAAAAAATTTGGTAATTACCATAATTACCAAGGTGGATCTTTAATTCAAATATTTGAAGTTTGTGGTTAAATCTGCCAAAACCAACAAATTCATCAGAATTTTAAGAAGCACTCATTATTTAATTGATGGTTTTTAAATTAAGAATATATACCTTCTTGCATGCATAATACCTTTTTTTTTTTTTGTGAGTTGTTACTGTCCGGTAGATTAGAGCTTTTACTGAGGTGCTTGCCAACAAGCTGTTATGCATTAGGATTTAAACCAACAAGGTGAAAAGTCCATAAATTACACTGTTATGTTATAGTCAAACTCCAAAGGCACACAGCATATTATTACCTTAAATATTTCAAATTCAGTCTCAAATTTAACATACTCTACCATATGTCTCGAGAAGCAAAAAGATCTAGTACAGGCACGTAAATTATAACTTGGAAGCTGCATCTTTGTCCAGAAACCAAACCAACTCACCTTCTGGTGAAACCATTTGGACAGGCAGAGGATCGGAGTTTTGACCATTTCCCAATGCAGCATGCACTGGACCAGCTTTACCAGCACCGCAAATCACGAGTGCGATGTGAGCAGATGAGTTGATGACAGGGAAAGTAAAGGTGATTCTCTCTGGGGGTGGTTTCGGTGAATCCTTAATGAAGGTAACCCACCTGTCTTTCTCCTTTACAAGAGGGTGGCCTGGGAAGAGAGAAGCCACATGTCCATCTGGTCCCATTCCCAGAAGCATGAGATCAAACTTTGGAAACCAAGTAGCTGCTGAGACACTAAGCACCCCGCTCTTAACCAAGTGCTTGAGACAGGTCTCGTAGTCATCAGCTGCACCTTCAGCAGGCAATGCATCATTGATAGCATAGACGTTACCGGGGAGAATCGGTACCTGCCGGAGAGAAATTAACACGTTTAACTTTATTGCCTTGAAGAAATGGAATGCTAACATGACCATTGACTTACATGTTTGGACATCCAATTCTCTATTTTTTTTTTTTTTGTGGGGGAAGGGGGTGGGGAAGCAAGAAGAATACTTTTATTGATGAAGAATAAATACAGAAAATAATCAATCCCGAAAACAAACATAAGCTAATAATTCACAAAAACAGCAAACAATCTGGCAACAATAAGAAACCATATATTCTAACTTGAAGCTTCAATGAGGCCCGATATTGAAGATGTTGGGGACATTGACTAAAGAAGAACGAAACACTTCACCAGAAAAGAACCAGCCCCACATCAACAAGCAAACAACAAAATACAACAAAAACCGCATCATAACAAATTATGCAGTGAAGAAAGACTAAATAAAATGCACCATCAGTTACGATAATTCATATTGAATATTGTACTTTACAAATGATACAATATTATATGTAAACTTCAAAAATAGCAAATTAGCAAAAACAATTTTACAATGACTTTAACGATTGAAAACTAAAATCCCTTAGCTTTTTTGGGACAATTTGAGCGAATTTTATTATCCAATAAAAGCAAGAAAACCAGCCGTAAACAAAAGCACACTGCAACAGCAGACAACCAGATTACAAGAAGAGCAGCTCAATCTCAATCAAACATCTTCATACTTAGCATCCCAATTTACAACTAAAAACCTATACAAATCCATCACATTAAAAGAATTTAGTAACAATTAATCGATAACAGATTAATCATCATTTCTGCAGTAAGAAAACAATAAAGTAGAAACAACATATTCTTTGATTATACCTTTGATAGAAATCCATCAAAAGCTAGCTTGTAGTTACTATCTTCATGATCCTTAGGAACAACCCTTTCATCCACCCAGAAAACCTGCCAGGTTGACCAATCCAACGAATCAACATACGGGGGTTCCACCAGTTTCCTGAAAGTTCAATTTCCCACGTCATAAATTATCAGAATATCCATTCAAATATTAATTCGAAAATCGAAACCTAATAGTTTTTCTTTAGATATTAAAACAAGGAAAAGTAAGTAGAAAAGGCACAAATTTTGTAGTAATATATTTAGCGATGGAGCCCATTAATTTGGAAAAATTAGTAAAAAAAAAAAAAAAAGGGAAGCGTAGTTTAAGACCTAAGAGACTTGATGAGAGAACCACCAGACAGAACGACGGTAAAAGTGCCTTTCTCTTTGGAGAACTTATCAGCTAGATCGGCGGTGTATTTAGCGAGGGACACCGACAGATCCTCCTCGGAATCAAAGACCTCCACCTTTCCTTTCCCTTTCTCGGTCGCGGTCCCCGCCATCGACGCCTTGTGTCTCCAACAAAATCTCCCGGAGCCCAAAACACCTCTAATCCCAGTCGAGAAACCGAGCGTCTTACGCTTCAAGGACTGCGAGAATAGCGAAGGCTGAAAAGAAATGCGAGGTGATATTTGAAGAGACGGCAAGGCGAAGAGTGAGCGAAGTGGAGTTGTAAGATGAAGTGGTGAAGATGCCGATGCCATGCGCAAGTGCGCCACTTCAAATTATACTTGAGAGCGTGGAACAACTCCAATGACTACTTTTTTTACGGGCTTCTTTGAAATTAGACGCACTAAAGCGTCGTTCAAATTTAAAAATTTATTCGGTATATAAAAAAATTTAAATAAAATTATTATATTATAAAAATATATTTAAATAAAAAATAAATTTTATTAAAAAATAAATTGAATCTTATATTTAACTTTTAAAGTTTGAAGTAGATCTGATTTGATTTATTTTATTATTCATTATATATATTTATTTTATATTTTATTTATTATTTAATTATTATTATATAAATAATATATATATAGTGTAAATTTTAAAAATTAAATTATTTATATTTATAAATTTAATAAAAAATTTATTAAATTAATAAAATTAAATTTAAAATATATATTTTTAATAAATTAATTATAAAAAAATATTATTAACGGGCTTAAACTGACATAAATTATTTATTTATAAATATATATTAATTTTAATAAAATTAAAAATTTATACTTTAAGTTAAATTAAATTTAAATAAATATATTTAATATTAATATTATATTTAAATTCGATTATAATTCTGACTGTAACTTTCTATTTAAAATAATGTTTTAGGTTTGTTGTACGGGGAGACTAGCAGGGTCCATCTTCCCGTGCAAGAGGGTTAAAAGCAAGTATTTAAATTAAGCTTGTGAATATATTTTTAATAATATTATATTTATTGTAATTTTAATTAATCTATTATAATTATTATAACTGTATATATTATTAGCGTTACTGTTATCTACTATATAATATTAATCATGAACACCAATATTTATACCAAATGCTTTAAGGTCACGGCATAGAGTTTCACGACGTGCAGTCAGAAGCACGAGGCCTCAAACATGGGAACATCTAAATCAACTATTTTCTCATGTTTAATGACTGTTCCACTTGGGGGGGGGGGGGCAACTTTGCAACTCTGCAATTATAATACATGGAAAGGGAAGGCGTCGTGCTTCATTTACAATATTTTTACTTGTACAATTCATGCATTTCCTGCATGTCAGCTTCAAAAATTGGCCAAATATATTTGCTCCAATCCTCCTTTTTATCAGTTAGGAGATGCAAAATTTAAGTGCTATCGTGGCTCGTTTAATTGACGGAGTTACGATCATACAATCTCCGATTTCTTTTGTTTGTGCCCCCTAGTTGTTCTGTTCCCTCGAGGGTGCTTTTGCATTTGGTCAAAAATGTCATCTGCTATTCAGGTGAAAAGGCCGTAAGTTCTAAATTGTTTTACTTTGTCTGGAAAATGTTTTGGATCATCCTCCGTGGTGATTCCTGAGCTGCATAGTCCAACTGAAGCAACTCATTTGAACGTAGGCGCCAACCGAGAGCACCCAAATTTTCCTCTGCTTGTTTCACTGTTTTAACTCCGGGTATCGGGATGGTACCTTTACAGATGCACCAGTTAATTGCTACCTGCAAATGACATCATATTTAGGTATGTAAACCGATAAAAGCAATATATTCCGTACATCACCAGGCTTAGATTTCAGTTACTAATGCATTTGGTAACACATGCTTCAGATATGCTTGTTTTTTTTTTCTTTTTTTTTTCAAGAGTGAGGCTAGGCCTAGAAGCAAAACATAAGGCCAAAGATCTAACCATACGCTTTGTTCGTGTTCATAAGAACTTAAAAAGATCTAACATACAGCTTAAATTTTGAAAGATGAAGCTAAGCATACAAGTAAAAATGGTTGGCCAAGCAAAGTTACCATTTTAAGTACCTGAGGTATGGTTTTGCCTCGTTTTTCTGCAATTTCTCTTAAGGAAACCAGCAAGGGCTCCAATCCTGGAAGAATTTGCTTGAATAGAAGGCCCCTGTTAGTACACGATTAAGCTTATCATGAAATGAGCACTTAGCTATACACCAAGAGGAGCCTTCAAATCTCTTTACTGTACATCACTGAAAGTAATAAACAGTAGCATTTGCATTACCTAGGTCCACGCGGAAGTTTAGAAGGTGTATATTTCCCAGTAAGCATTCCAAGTCCTAGAGGACTATACGAGATCAAGCGGATGTCCAGAGAGTCGCAAATATTCTTAATCTCCATCTGATCTTCTCCCATGCTTAGCAGAGAGAATTGCACCTGTAATTCAGGTAATTCGAGATGTAAACCTTCAAATCACAAGAATGACCAAAAGGAATTCTTAAGTTACAGTGGGGTTTGAATTTCGAATTTTGTATAAATTCTATGATAAAGCACATGTAACTAGGACATTTATGATTATTCTCAAATTCATGGATTTGCTAGATGTCTATTTAGTGGTGAATTTGAAGTTCATCTTTTTATATCTTTATTGAATCTTAACTAATAATTTGTTTTTTCATGTTTTTTTCCCTTTAACTGAAAAACTAAAACCCAGTTTGACAATTTTCTCGATGATTTCATTTCCTTGGAGTTGGGATTTGGGTGAAGGTAAGAAGAAAAAGTCCAGATACTCTCTTCATGCATGTGAAAGTGCCTATCTTCAAACTAGAACTACTCTTAAACCGAAGACTTTTATGTTATGCATCCTTTAGAAGCCATGGCCATAGAGGATGATTAAGAGCTTAAAAGATAGGGTTGGAGTAGAAATAAAAGAAAAGTCACAGAACATAAATTGGCATTAGTTTGATGAAACACAGGAGATACAAGCTCAAAAACTAAAGCAAGTGTAACCATAGGTGGTGTTTGGTTTAACTCTTTAAGGTAACTAAAAATGAAAGACAAACAGGTATAAGGGGAGATGCAATAATTCAAGCATCGGTTCTTCATTTTACTACTTAAAACACAGTTATAACAAAATTAACATGAAAAGAAGAAAAGGTTTTGAATTATACCTGAGCTGAACATAGTGGGACTCCTCTAGCTTTAAGGTAATCATGAATCTTTATGAGCTGTTTCGGTCCGTAATTGCTAACTCCAACAGCTTTAACTAATCCCTGCAAATTCATATCAAGCAGAGTTTGACCGGTTAAAAGAAAAAAAAAAAAAAAAGCCATATCATCTGAACTATAGAACGAACTATGATGCAAAAACGGATATTCTTCTTAAATGTTTGTTATGTCAAATGGAGGTCTCTCAACCTTTTGGGGTTTAAGACTTTAATTTAATTCTAGGACAAACTTTCACATATGCCAATATAAAATGATTAATCTCATTTTATAGTATCTGAAAGATTATTATAACTATTTAAAAGTAATTCATGGTTAACCTTCTCATACATTGCCACTAAACCACCCCAAAGTGCTAACTCTTGTGGGGGAGCATAGTTTGCAGTTGACCAGTGCAACTGTCCTATTCCGATTTGCTCAACCTGCAATCGATCCCGAGAGGCCCTGGAAAACAGTTGTTGATCAAATTTACTCATCAGCACAACATTTCAGCCAATTGTGAGATAAAGAGGATCACTTATTATAGAAGCAATTGAATAGCAAACCTGCAAGCTTGAACAAATTGCCCTGGTGTTAGACGCCATGGGTATGCTGCAAACTTTGTAGCAACCACAATATCATCTCGTATCCGTTTTTCTCCTGATATTACGAACAATATACAAACTTAAAATACCGAAATGGTAAAGCAAATTTCAATCTTTCATTAAGGCGGGTTAAATTTAGACTGAGAAAATAAGTTAAAACCAACCTGGAAATTCCCTAATGAACTTCCCTAGAAGCTTTTCACTCTGTGCATTGAGTGTTCCAGTCCCATAAGAATCGGCGGTATCGAAAAGGTTGATACCGTTCTCCACGGCAAGATTGAAAACTTGTTGAAGTTGAGAATCCATTGATTGCTGGTAACCCCAGAGAAGCTGGTTGCCCCAGGCCCACGTTCCAAACCCCATTGGAGAGACGGTCAAAGGACCCATTTTCACCTTTTGCCAGGGCCAGAAGAGAGGGAGCTTGAGAGGCTTGAAGGGTGAAGCTGGGCCTGGTATAGAGAACTGATTGGAAGCAGAGAGAAAAGTGATGCAAGCTGCGGGAGTTGAGTTTGAGAAAGCCATCGCCATCTATATTTCTCACACACTCCAGTCCAGCAGTTTCAGAAAATGGTAATTAAGGCATCCCTGCTGGTTACCACTGTCAGTTATGCGTTTTGATTTGCGGCTGAAATCGAAACTCGGAAAGATGACGCATTGTCCCACAAAATGTCGTTGAAGCCTTTATGAACCTCGAATCAAAGCCCAAATCCCATACATTCTAAGCCCAATATTTTGTTATTGGAGCAAAAAATTAAAATTTATAACATTCTGGGATTTGAACCCACGGCCTTTCTGACCGGGGCCTAGATCAGACGCTTTAGACCACTCGGCAGTTGCCCGTTTGTTTCTCATCCAAATTCCTGTGGCTGCTGTCTAAACGCGAAAACAGTCCCTGCTTCCAGAAGTAGACACTAGACTTGTACTAAGCAACTTCGATTTTTTAAGCTGAAAAAGAAATATCACGTTTTTGGGTTGTCAATGTTCTCTTAATTATATAATAGAAGAATAACTTGTGGTTGAAAATATTGTCTTTTAAAAAAGAAGAAATTGAATATGAGTACCTTTTTTTTTTTTTCTAAGGAATGGGCATTTGTAAGAAAATAATTTATCTAAAAAATTATTAACTAAAAATTAAGATATTCGATATTTTAATTAAATTTAATTTTTTTATTTACGAATTGATATCACTTGATTCTTTATACAAATTAAATTGATTTGCAGGTGGAAAAAAATGTCTTGAAATACAAAAATTTATATTATTTATAGGTAACTTTTAAAAATTGAGTAATTATTGAAGAAAGAATAAAGTAATTTTTATGGGTAGTTCGAGCATGCAGCTTGAGGTGCTTATGGCAGATGCTGACCCAAGCAGGTTCGTTATGGGTAGATGAATACATATTCTAGGGTGCGGACATAATGCAATTGACCACTACGCAGAGATTGAGTTGGAATATGAGGAGGCTATTGAAACGGAGAAGCTTAGCCCGACAATTCATGGAACAGCAACGAGGAAGATGGGCATGGAAACTACCAGCTTATAATGCAAATCAAGTTTGGAACGAAGTCAGGCACAAACAAGGAAGGGTTGTATGGCATAGGCTGGTATGTTGTCCTTTGCTCATCCCAAGGCATTCTTTCATCTCTTGGTTAGCTGTCCAAGACAAGCTACCTACAAAAAAAGAAAATTTCCTCATTGGGTCATTTGAGCTCTGCTGACTGCGTTCTTCGCATGGGAGAAAAAGAATCAAGAAATCATTTATTTTCAGCTGTGAGCATTTAAAATAGCTGTGGAGGCGAGTGCTGGCAGCTTGTGATGTCATAAGAGAAATAGGTCACCGGCAGGGAAGAACTTGATTGGGCAGTGAGAGCACTCAAAGGAAAAACAATTCAATCTATCATCTTAAGGCTTGCTTTGAATGCATGCATCTACCATATATGGCAAGAGAAAAATAGTAGGCTAAATGGAGAGCAAAGTAGATCACAGCACATTTTATTCAATTTCATTGTCACCAATGTCAGAGATAGATCAGCATGATTTAGGGCCAATGTAAGTAACACTGTAAACAGCATACTACAAAACACATGGGGTATAGGTTGAGAATGTTTTAGTTTTCATTGGATGCTGCACAGGTAGCTTGTACAAACAATGTAGCAGGATTCGTGCCTCTTCGGATAAATAATAATTTTACTTATTCAAAAAAAAGAATTAAGTACTATTTTTTAAATAAATAAATATTCTTACTGTATTTAACATTATTATTATTTTTTATATCTCTTTGACTAAATGTGTCATCACTAATAACACTAAATTTGATTTTATTTTTTTTGGTAATAGTAGAGATATAAATATATATATCAATCAAGTAGGGTTGCCAAGCGTGTGTATTGAACCTTGCTTTAAATTAAGTGTTTTTTTAATTATTTTTTAAGTAACTTTATGACCTCATATTTTGATTATCGAAACAATGATGGTTCCATCGTTTTCCTTTTTGTCACTTGGACGAAAAGAAAAGGTTCTCCATCTTTTGTTTTTATTCTTCTTAAAATAATGGGGACAGTTCGATCGGATGATTATGTTATCGTTCTTTCTCCAATTATCAACCGGCAAATATGCTAAAAATATCAAAGAGGATGAATCTAGCTAAGGATAATTATAAATTCTGAAGCAGTAATTCTATTGGGAAAAGGTATTTGTTTTTTTTTTTTTTTCAACGAAAGCCATGGCTTGGAATAAGAAAAGGGGTTACGGTTATGAATTCTGAGATTCAAATCCTATTGTATCTGCTGGATAACACCAACTGGGATTCTTTACATTTACAAATCCGAATGCAAATGGGTGAGATCGCATATGCCCTTTTGGAAACGACAGACTAATACTGAAAGTGTAAATTTAGATTTGTTTCAAAAAGAGTACCAAAAAAGCATTCCCATAGCTATATTTGCTGTATCATAGGTTGATCTATTACTATAATCAAAGAAAGAAAATGAAAAATGAAATTGGAGAAACATATCTGCTACAACCATCGGCCATATCCCTTAGCACTCTTTACTTGGTCATGTTCTACCAAATTCGTGGACATTGAGTCCGCCCATATCCCTTAGCACCCTTTACTTGGTCATGTTCTAGCAAATCCATGGACATTGAGTCCTAGATTAATCGCTAGTTCTGAAGATCTTGTCAACAGTCATCGGTGGTTACTTTCTATGTCTTTCAGGCTTTTTTTGCTTTAGTTGCTTGATTGATGTTAAGCAGTAAGGGAGCCCCAAATTCATAATTCTCGCCTATTCTAATGGCGAACAAGATAACTAATATTTAAATCAAACAGACATGGAAACATGTTGTAAGTGTAAGTCCACTCATAAAGTCCAAAAGTTTAACCACTGAGAATTGCTACATGAACGATCAAACATGTCAGCCGATTCAAGCCCATACAAATTTTCGGGTGATGTTGGGGAGTCATTCCTATACTCATCCATGCTTAGAAATTCTTCTCCTGGCTGCCCTGCAAGCTTCGTATCCCGATCGTTTTCAGTTTGTAAGCCTGGGAATCCCCTGTCTTCCAATCCTGCCTGTTGGAAACTTGGGTGTGCTTCTGCTTCGGTCTCGCACTTGGTATCTCCATTTTCTGAACCACCAACAGTGCTGCCTCCATCAAGACCCGTGCCGGCGGCCTTATTTATGTCATGAGGTTCTGCCAGCAGTTCACTGAGCTTCTGCATCTGCCAATGAAAACAAAACTTCTTATGACCTTGCATGGAAGTAAACTAAGTTCTCTTAGATAAACTTACACTGAAGATGGTCATGAAGTACCTGTAAAATTAAGGACTGTTTCTCTTTCTTCAAGGACTCGAATCTTGAGGCTAAGTTGTCATAATTAGCTTTGAGTGTCTTGTAATCTTGCTCTATCTGTTTCGACTTCCATCTGGCTCTTTTGTTTTGGAACCATATAGCTACTTGTCGAGGCTGAAGCCCGAGCTCCCTCGCCAGTTGCAGCTTCTTCCTCGGTTCGAGCTTCGTCTCCGATTCAAAAATGGACTCAAGCAACCTGATCTGCTCATCACTAAACCTCCTCTTGTTCTTCATTTTATTTTTCTTCTTCCTTGGAGTTTGAGGTGCCTGCTGTTCTGCTATTGCTCCATCTGCCGCTGGATCAAACCCTCTCTCCATTATTGGATCTTTAAGCTTTTAAATTTTACTATGATCCGCAATTACAGAGATAGTTCATAACCCCTTTTTTCTTTCATCTCATTTCATGGTAAATCTATTTGGAATTAGAATTCTACCAAAGAAAGTGTGCCTGGAAATATATAGTTGGCCACGATTACAAGTTCTTCACTCATGTGGTTGCTTTCAAGTGATTGAGACTTTTGATTGATGGGCTCTCCTAACCAATAAGGCCAGCTATCGTATGACATTCTCTTTCTTATGCCTTGTGGATATCTATGTTTTTCCATTCTTTCCCATTTGTAAACTATAATCCACAATCTTGTGTGGTTGATCTAGCTCTATTGCATGAACAAATTTATTAATAGCAAGGAAACTTTTTTTTTTTTTTGCTTGTCATTCATGCAACTATGGTAGTTAAAATCCTTTGCTTCTCTTAATCTAGAAGAGGAAGAGTTTTAAAACATCTCTAACTCAACCATTCTTGCTTTTAAAACTTTCTAGCCGAAGTCGTAGGAGCAAAAGCAATTTGATATATGAAACCCGGTTTCGTTAAGTTATTCATGCAATTAAAGATAATATTTTACAGATTTAAAATTTGAATATAATGTAACTTTTTTCCTTAATTACCAAAAAAAAAAAAAAGATTCTTGTTGGTTGCCAGCAGAAAGTTAGTACACTAAATGAGGAAACAAACATGTATACGTGGAGGAGAATGTTTTCATTTGATATTTTGTCAGAAGAAAATCGAAATGGAACCGAACAGAAGTACCAAACATTTGTATAGTTCGGGTACATGTTCTTTATAGAATGCAATTAACCTTGATGGTCGACCAATATCATGTCATGTTCGAAGATAGGGGTGTGCAAAAAATCAATTAACTAAACAAATTGATTGAAATCGTCGATATTTTCAATTTGTTTAATTTATATTAGATGTATTCGTTAATCAATTTGAATATATTTAATTAGTCGATTTACGATTTTAAATTTCTAAATTCAGGTAATTAAAAAAATTGCATTTAATTAAAAAATAAATTTATTTTATTTTATTTAATCCCAAACTAAATGCATAACCCGTAACTTTTACATTAAAAAAATACACATAATCTAAACCCTTAATAATAATCCATATATTGAAGAAATAGACTGAATCAAAAACTGAATAAATTATGAATGCTCACCCTATTTGGAGAAGAGATTTGGGAATGGATTCAACTGCTCCATGAGGATGAAAACAACTTAGCCAGTAAAGAGCGATTTACTTGTTCACTTTGTTGGTATCTAATCTTCCGAAGATCACTTAATTCGCTGCTAGTTAAGTCCGGGGGGAAATTCCAAATTATTCAGAATTTTTTGTTACCTGTTTCCCTGTTTTTCTTTGTATTTGGAGCTACGTGGTAGGTTACTTTTTGGATTTTGTTGCCACACTTGTCCCGCTCTCGAGAAAAGCGAGGCGCCCACCAGCGATTGGGTTTAGTTAATTTGTCCCAGCATTGAAGATCCACTTTTGGATGTTCTTGTATTTTTTAATGTTTTTTTTTCTTTGACATTCAATGTTTTCTGCTACGGCTGATATAATATTCCAAATTATTGATTGCTCCTATACGTACAGTTACGGCCGATGCTACTAATATTGACCAAAAGGGAAAAGCTTTAGACTTTAAAGCATGATTGCTTGATTAATTAATGTAATTCTGCTACTCATCTACAAGCAGAATTGGTGAGACAAAATGCTTGATTTTGATGATTTTTTGCGCTCAGTTTCTAAAAGAATCTGTGTCTAAGCACATCTACAACATCCATATCACCATAGCTCTTTAACAATCCTGGTTAAAATAGTATTAAGAAGTAACTTTATTTCGCTATATATGAACTTAGAACGAACAAGTTTCCACGTCACTTCAAGGCT
>JBBYHO010000020.1:8493093-8507465 GCA_038382025.1 Adansonia gregorii | reverse complement strand
GGAAGCCATTCAAAGAAAAGACAAAGTTAAGGATAAGGTTAATTTGCTAAGATTTTATGAACAGTTTCTCGTCAAAGCAAAACCAACCTCTTCTCCGTCCGGGGTCGAGTATCGAGTATGAGTTAAAAATTCATGAAATCTGTGTTTAATTAAAGCAGCACTTTCCACTATGATCCTCATGTGCTTGAATTCTCTTTTGTTGTTGGGGGGTTTTTTTTTCTTATCTTTCTATCTCAATTTGATAAATTTAGATATGATATTATTTTATAACATAAAAAAATAATTAAAATATAATGTAACGTGATATAAAAAATATAAATACATAAATTTATTAAAATTTATACAAATCAAATTATTAATATGTCAAAATAAGATATCTAAATTTTTAAACATTCCGGCAAATGAAGGAAGAAAATCTTAGCCATCGCGATTTTCTATTAAAAATATGAGAATCAACAGCTTCTGCCGTAGCTTTTGAAACTCAGGGGTTCCTCTTACTCTAAGAAGTTGCCTTGTCTTAATAGAGCAAGGGGTCAAATGACAGAACAAAACCAAAAATTAATGTGTTTAAATGAGAGGTTCCTAGTAAAGCATTAATCCAACAAAACAATTATAATTTTTTTTCCGGTCACGTTTTAGATAAATTGAAATATAGAGATGAGGAATATACTTGCAAAATGTGGTTTTTAGCATGTTAAATATTCTCATTGCTATTGTCTTGACAGTGAAGCAACTTATATTAGCTAGCTAGGCAAAAGGTGTTCCTCCACAAAATATATATCGGAAAATAAAGGAAGAGGAAGAAGTAGAAGAAGAAAAGAAAAAGGAGTACATGCTTTTAAAAGCCAATATAATTTTTGACGTCTCAATACCGAAAGTCAACAAGGAACGGTTGTTCTGCATTGGAGGTTGAACTAATGCAATCGGGTAATTAAAAACAATAATGGAAAAGAAGAAAACGAATGAAACGCTTTCAAAATGTTTTCTTTAAAATAATAATTTTTTTATTACGAGGGAAATAATTTTTTTTGAAAAATGTTATCTTTGGAATACATTAATGTCTATCGGAAGAAAAATAAGATTAAACTCCAAATTATTCTTAAACACACATGAATCTTCCAAAAGAGAGTAAAAGGGAAAAAAATTAATTATTGAAGAGAATTGATTTCAATCCTTTGTCAGTAAAAGTGGATTTAAATTATCTAGGATGTAAATTAGTTTAGATAATAAAACAAGTTAATTTGTCCTTGTTATAATTACATGTATAGTTAAATTTGGTAAAATTAGCAGCATCTATTATATGTTGGCATTGTAGGTTGTCCTTAATGGGACGTAAGTTAATTGAATTTAAAAGTGGGTATTGAATATAAATATGTATTAAATATTAAATTTAAATTTTTTTATATATTTAAAAAAATTATATTTTATATTTACATTTACGTATATGTTAAATACGATATTTAAAAAAAAAAGTAAAAAAAATCTTGATAGGAGAGATGAGAACTATTTATATTAGCGCTGGGTTAGTTCTAATTGATATAAACGAGTTAAGGGAAAATAAGAAAATGAGTGAGATACTGTCCCTTTGATTTAAGTCTCCAGTTTGTCTTGGAGATAGTTGGATGGATATCTGTTGCAGCTTAACTACTTCTAGCAAAACTGATAATTTTTCCTGAAACTGTCAATATGAAACTTAGATTATTCATATATCTCTTACTGAATTACATTGTCTAAATCTTTTATTTTTTAAAAAATATATAATTTTTTCTAAAAAATTAAATATATTTATATCATATGCATAATGATATTGATATTTACCTTTTAATCTAGATAATATATATAAAAGACTTAGATTGATGAGTTTTATTTTTGATGGGGGCATGGTTTTATTGATATATATATGACATCAGTTGATATTAATGCTTGTATTTATTAAACAAACATGACGAGGACGAGGGGTGCGAGAGATTTGCATTTGAGCTTTGTGGATCCAAATATTATATATACATATATGGTTCTCTTGTCCCCAATGGATAAAAAGGAAGTTGATCTAATCAAGTATCAAAGCCATTGGGTTAGCTTCTCATTAATTTATTGAGCTGCGTGCACTAAAATTTGAAATGATTCGAAGCTTTGCAACTTGACAAATAATTGACCTTTCTGCGATCTCCTGCACCTATCAAAAAAATATTCCATGGAGTTTAGAGGCTTTTAAAGCCGTGGCCGTGGGGCGTGTTCATCTTCCGGAGCTTGAAAAGGCCAGGGACCATCACCATTTCCATTCATCTCTAAAGCATTTGATCCAGTCCAAACTCCAAAGAATCCTTACATTTGAATTAAGCCTTGTTCGAGAGTTCACTTGAATCCTTTTCAGTCCATTACAAAATTGTTTAAGAACATATTTGGAAATTATTCTTTTTTTTTCTTTGGGGTACTTGAAGTATTGATTTATTGAAATAAACTCTTCAAGAAAACACAAGGTTTTTGCCTTTTTTTAAGTAAGTAGGTAACAAAATCATAATTAAAAGAGTTATTTTTTATATACCAATAGTAAAATTCTTTTTAATTTTACAAACGAGCATGTTTCATTTATTTTCAAATTTTTAAGTTTACTTTCAAGATCCGCGGCACCCAATTAATATTTTATAAAATATAAAAATTTCATTAACAATAACTAAATATATTATTAAATCCGATTTATATGCTATTATAAACACCAATTCAAAATTATTTAATTTTTTTTTTATTTCGCTAAACTTTGGATAACAGGTTCCTTTTCCCCTGTTTAAAGTCTCACTCTTTTTATTTTATATAAAAGGAAATAAAAGGCAATGATATAGGGCGGTGATATGGGATATACGAATCTTTTGAAACCCGTTTAGCCTAGAAAGTATATTAATATGGGAAGAACACCCACTTTAGCCCATTTGATAGAGGCGGCCCAACATGATCACCAGCCATTGAAAGAGCGATGTTAGGCTACGTCTAGTCAAGAAGATAGACTATCTTAGCCCATTTTATACAGCTACTTTGCTCTGTTATACTTCCTCTTGTTAGTAATAAACGTAGGCCATGGAGGACTCCATTCAAGAAGTGCTTCACGAAGGATGTCATCACAGCTCGAGGTATAATCGATTTAAGCTCTTTTCTTTTCTTTTTCTTTAATCAATTTAGTTAATCTATATTAGTATAATGAAAATAATTAGATAGGCTTTTTCTTTAAAAACAAAGAATTCTTTCTTGCGGGGCTGTTATTGGATGAACTGTGTAATTCAGTCGGTACGAGTCTCGTTGGCATGGGAACAATTATCTGACTGTGAAAAATTCAAGAACAATGCTTCATTGGTGCCAAAAGGAAAATGTGGTTTGAATTTTTTGCAAAATAAGGCAATTCCATTTATGCAAAAATGGTCCCAAACTGTCACCTTGGCTACTCAAAGAGCTGATTTTAGATGGCCATTCTCAAGTAAATCAAAACAAGGGTTAGTCATTTCTGGTTAGATGGCTGAAGGAGATAATCTTTAGCGAATAAATTAACTAGATGTATATCCGATTGTCATCGAGGAAGGTTGCAGGGAGCTCAAAGGCAATGGCTTCTTCAAGAATGAGGTTGAAGACTTGAAGTTGTAGGTTGTGCTCTGCAATGCGTTTTATTTATTTACATAAAGTCACAGACAGGCGGAGTACCATGGTCCATGGCTGCAATATTGTCAAAGATTCCAAATAAGCCAGTTAGTTTCTGCCTCAAATGAGTCCATCTCATCATTAATCAACTCCATGCAATTGTTCAGTGTGAAGGGACTTGTGAATGAACAATGCATTTCATTTCTTCTTGGTAATGCATGCAAGGATCCTACCATACTTGATTACATTTGGGGTGCTGGGATAGTTAAAAGTCTTTTTAGTTAGTTTAGGGAATAAGGGTGTATAAGGTTTAATGCAGGGGCTATAAGGGAGATGAAAGAGTTTTGAATGAATTAAAATTCTAAGGCTACATTGAAATCTTTGTGCACCTCTAATTCGTGCATCTTTTTGGGGGTAATACTACAAAATTTTAACGTGACCCTGAGTGGAGAAATTGTTTATGAGATCTGTTGACTCACTATAATTTATAAAGCGTGCCAGGCTGGACATGAATGCGTTCAAATCAAATTAGATCCGGTCCATCTGGACTCGCATTGTCTGCACCTGGTTCAGCTGGAGTCGGTAAAATCATAGTGCCAACTTTCACATAATACAGCACATCCATTTTATGGCATTTCTTGTTGTTTTGATTTTTTATTATATTTTTAAAAAATTTTATATTCAATATCTCTATTCAATGTATATTTAAATGTTAAATATAAATTTTTAAATATTTAAAATTAATAAATATACTCATTATAAAATATATTCGTATTTAATATTTATTTTTGAGTTTGAATAATATAAATTTCATTAGATTTTATAGATAATCGGTTGAACAAAAAATTAATACTTAATTCTGTTTGGCATATATTATAGAACCGATGAAAAATTAATTTAATTAATAAAAAATTAAAATTAAAATTATTTTAATTTTTAAAAAATTATTTTATATTACGATATTTAAACTTTTGAACGTTAAATTTATCTGGAAGACTATATATTTAATTAAATATATATTTTGATTAAATAAATATTTAATATTAATTTTTTAAAATCATCAGTCTATCCAAACAATTAAACCCATGATAAAGAAGTGTAAACCGTCACAAACTGAGAGAAACAGAAAGTTCAGACAAAAATTTTTACTCTGAAAATTGGATTCGATTTTCGCGGTAAAACATGAGCACTTGGGCTAAGTTCTAACCGCAACTCAATCTGCGGAATACACAACACTCGCTATCTTAGGAACTAGGAAGTTCGTGATCTCCGACGTGGCCGTCTATGAGAGCGAGTACCTTCGACTTTTAAAACTCGAGAGAGTTGAGATGGTGACTTGACATTTCACCAAACTACTGTGATTTTCAATTTGGACATAAAAAAGGCAGCTTTTCCTGGCTGTCTCCCTTGTCCCTACAATCTACAACGAAAAGAAGATTGCTTTCTTTGGATTTCTTCAAAATTAGATTTTTTGAAGAAACAGTTTTAGGACTCAAAGAATGGAGAGATTGCCTTCTGATATTTGTCTTAAGGTATTCTGTCTCTTGGATCATCAAAACCTTGCAACTGCACTACAAGGTTAGCTTTGCAACACCCCCAATTTTTTTATTAAACTTTTTTTGTGGTTAAATTGCTTTTATCTCCTTTTCTTTTGATGTATTTCTATTAAGTTTTAAAATTCTACATTAGATCTTTGCTTGATTTCCTGAGTTTCTGTTGAATTTCAGCTTTTTTTTAAGTTTTTTTTTTTCCTATTGTAAACTGGGTTTCTTGAATTCTACAGTTTAATTCCATTTATTTCCCGAATTCTGGAGCAAACCGACGAGATTTCCGGTTTAGTGTTCTTAAATGATTATCGAATTTATTGTCTTTCTCTGGCAATTTAACGACGATTTATCATGGCACTTAAACCTCGCAATTTGGTGTTGTGAAGTTTGCAGGAAATGGAAAGTGTTGGCCTCGGATAACATGCTATGGTCTAACCTATTCAGAGACAGATGGGGAATTGATCAAGCTGCATTCTATGCCCCTAATCCTTTAGATTCGAGATCATGGAAAGATGTGTACGAGACACAAGATCGATGTGATCGAGTTGGATTGTAAGTCTTAATGTTAATCAATTTATTTCTATAATGTTTCTCAGGGATTTAAATTGCGCCTAAATAGCAACTGTCTTCTGACTCTTCATTTTTTAAATATCTATTATTTGACACCGTTGTCCTTCGCAAAAATGGACATGAGTTTTGAGACATGATACTCTCCAAATATATGGAAAACTTAAAGATACTCGATTTTATGTTCAAGCAACATAGATGGTCGCATTCATTGTGATAACATATGTTATGTTCAAAAATGCATTTATAATCGTAATTTAAAATTTCGATATTTGTTTCAATGTTGAAGATGATAAAAGAATGGAAATAATTGTTGCTTCAAATATGGTGGTGGTGATAATCTGAGAATGGTGAATGTTTATTATTGTTGGTAGAGGGTTGAAGATAATCAGAGAAGGTGGTGACTACTATCTTGTACATCAAGGTCAAATCCAACGATATCTGGGTTCAAGGAGGAAAAGGAAAGGTTTGAAAGATTGTGGTTCGACTGGAACTGCATCCAATTGCAAACCTGCGGAGTTGAGGGTGGAAGAAACTTCGAACGTGGAGGAACCCTGTCGAGGGATTCTCGACAAAATCCTGTTCTTCTTGGGCGACCTGGAAGCTGCTTCAGCTGATGCCAAACGTGGGAGGGTGCTGTGAACAACATAAACAACCTCAAAACTCAAAGGTCAAGGGCGTAGTTTGGTTAATGATTTTCAACTTTCTAATTTGTTTTTGTTGTAAATGTGCATATTAGAATTACAAATAAGATAACAATATGAATATGGAAAATAATGTTATTTAGGTATTCATAGGCTATGGTAATGGAAGCTTCTCTTTTCACATGACATGACATCATATTCCCATTTTATCTTAGTAGGAAGCAAGTAGAATTTCAAGAGGTGAAGGTCACTAAAGCCATACTATTACAATTATGCTAATTTGAACTTCAAAATTAAAATGATATGTGGTGGTGGTGCCGTTAAAAATAGCTTGAATTGTTTTAATTGAAAATTTTCAATGCGAAAACGATTTAGTGCTTATTTGGGTTTCAGAAATGAATCCCATTTTCACCTACTTAACGTAACAATCAAATTGTAAATCACTAAAAATAAATATATAATTTTGTTCATTTTGATCAACAATCTAATACCATTGAAATAAAAAGAATCAACCGGCTGCCACTATGTCTTTGAAGAACTGTTAATTTGGATATCAAAGACGTTACTGAGGGTGATAGATCCCCTCTGATGCTTGGTGAAGAAGGGGTTGCAATTTCACTAAACAATAAACATATTAGAGGCAAATGTAATACAAATTATAGACCATTTTAGAAAAGAATAATATTATTTTTTTAAAAAAAATGGATATTTGCTTTCCTACTTTAACAAATAAAAAGATTAACTACTTTGCGGATCTACTCACAGCCCAAACAATAATGAAAACTCTTTTAAGTGACCTATAGATGTATTGGGATCTCATTTTCATAACGGATGGCCAGAATATCCCTACACAAGAGCCTCAAAAATGTGCAGAAGCCAAGAAGCTGGAGACAACCTGCAAATGAGATGCTTCCGTCTTTCACATTAGAAGAAGGTGCTGCCAAGAACTGTTGCGATTTCATCCAGTTATGAATCGCTTAAAATGAATAATCCACAGAGTGAGAGAAAGAGATGTTGGAACATACATTGTTTATAATGGGAAAGCGGGAGAGAGGCAGAGGAAATCACAAACTACCCTTGGTGATGAGAGAGCCATCAATCGACACAGAGGGGAGCCTTTCAACATCAATGTGGCAAATATAAAACCATGTGGGATCTCCTCGTCACTGAGGCTCAGAGCAGGAGTCCAAAGGAACACAAAGGTGCACATTAAACTTTCAAACAGTGACTGGATGGCACCCAAGCAAAGCAATTTTTTCATCTGAAGTGCACGGAAGATTAGACGAGGGAGGGGAACAAAAAGAAAACAAAGGAAAGAATCAATGCTCTTCAGAAGGTGACTGATAACAAGTATCGAAGCATCTAGAGAAAGTACTCAGCCTGCAATATGTCAATCTGATTAATGCATTGAGTTTAAAGTAAATGTTGAACTCCACCAGAAGCTATCGCTAAAGCAGTAAGCAGCTCCTTATTTTCTGAAGGGTCTCCAAAATTTTCAGTCCATGATGATAAGAAAGCAAGCAGCAGCGTCAAAAGGAGCCACGGGTCCAAAGGATAATGAATCAACAAGTAGATTCCCAAACAAGTCACACAAAATGGCAACAAGACCATTGCCAAGAAATATTGCCTTTTGAAAATGATAGTGACAACCATTGTTGCTTGAAGCACGTCTGCAAAGATTAGAGGCGGAAACAGAATTGTTGTTGCTGCGGCTGCTGCCTATTACTCACACCCGCCCAAATTCTTCCTTTCACTTAGTGGGAGAGATGCAGAGGTTTATCTATATAAAAGCTGCGAAGCCGAACCAAAGCCAATGTGTCCTCTGCGCAATGGGATTTTTTTGATTGCTTCAAAATAGAGATACTAGATTTAGATATATCAAGCTTTTATGGAGACTGGGTTTTTGTTCACTGCAAAAGTACAATCGGTAACAGCATGGAGGTGTGGACCAGTAACAGATGATGAAAACCATGATGGCGCGTGTTACAATTGTGCCGTTTTTTACATAAATTACTATTTTATTAGTTTAAAAATTTTTTATATAGTTTTTTCAATGCATGTGTATTATATATATACACTAAAATTTTGTATAAATATTTTAATATATTAGATAAACATCTACTCTTCACATGAAACTTAAAAATTTAATTATATCCACGTTAAAAATGTATTTATATTTATTTTTATTTTTAAATTGGAGTAATGTAGGTCCGGGTACAACCAAATCAGACCATGATTGACAGTGGCAGTAGTGAAATGTAACAGGATAGTAACTGAAGATAAATCCAGCCTGTTTGGAATGTGGATGATAGAAATCCAACTGGGCGAATCCCTCCTTAAAGCATGAACCACAAACCTTGATTTTTCAAGACATAAAAACCAAGCTACCAAACATCTCTCCTTGAACACAACATAAATTTTATGCTAAAATTTTATATATATTTAAAAAAAAGGCAGTTCAAATAACTCTATCAATCATCCAACTCTTTCAGTAACTTATATTTGTTAAAAGTTCTACAACTGATTTTTTTTTTTTTTTGGTTCTGTTTGTAGATTCAGAGAAAAAAATGGCTGCACTTACTTCAGTCACCCCAAAATCAGCTTCATCCTCTTCATTATATTCCAATTTTAGGACCTCCCAATGGACTATCTATTCGAAAATCACTCCAGGCTGTTCTTGCTTTTTGACAGTAAGATCAGGTCAAGCATCAAAGCAAAGATGGACTTCCCAGAATCGAAGGGGACTTATTATCCGAAGTGCAGCAACAAAGCCTGCAAAATCACCAGGTAACTAATGTTCTAACGGAACCTTAATTATAAGATTAATAGAACCTCAGTGGGTTGATACTCAAAACAAAGGGACTACCCTGACTTTTAATTTCCTTTCTCTTCTTTTCGAGGGGATTAGTTGAAGAAGATTGGAAGACTAAGAGGGAACTTCTCTTGGAGAAAAAGGTATTCATCTCCCATTCTCTTTCACGCGTACATGCTCGTTCTGACGCACATAGACGCTCACGAAAGCAAAAGTAAAAGCAAATTGGAAGCATAAGAAGATTCCACTTTCCTAGTTTGGAACATTAGAAGCTAACAACTGATATATTTCTTACTTGCAGGTGAGAAGTGTGGATGCAAAAGAAGCTTTTCGCCTTCAAAAAGAGGAAAAATTTGTGATTCTTGATGTACGACCCGAAGCAGAATTTAAAGAGGTTAGTAAGCTCATTATAAACTTGGATAAGCAACTGGGAACCAAAGATATATCATTCAGGAAAAGGGTTTCATTTCACTTCATATTTCTAACTTCCACAATGATAAGAACAGGGGTACGGTTCTTGTAAATTGAGATGCTGTTTTGACGCAGGCTCATCCAGCAGCTGCTTTTAACATTCAGATATATAGACTTATAAAGGAGTGGACAGCATGGGATATTGCTAGGCGTGCTGCATTTGCATTTTTCGGCATCTTTTCTGGCACAGAGGAGAACCCTGAGTTTATGCAAAGTAGAATCGAACTCCCTATGTTTCTTCCTACTTAGCAGATGTAGTAGGAGGTAGGAACTAAGTAATTTGGTATTTTAAGCAGGTGTAGAATCAAAATTCGACAAGGATGCAAAGATAATAGTGGCATGCTCATCAGGGGGCACAATGAAGCCATCCCAAAATCTCCCGGAAGGTCAGCAGTCAAGGTACCTATGTTATACAGTGAAAAGACATTGAGACTTATAGCGTGCATCTATGTTGCTTCGACTTTTCATTTTTCTTGAAGTTTCAGTATCTAACACTTGTGTCCAACACATTTCTGGATATGGATATAACTCTTCAAAGATCTTTCAAATGCATGAAAAAACTTTAAAAAAATTTGAATTTACTTCTATCGACACTCACACCCGTACCTGAGTAATATATGTTGCATCAGAGTAACTAAAAAGGCTAGGATATTCCATTTGTAAAATTACCAAGGGTCTAAACTCTAAACTGCCGAATGATATTGAAATGTGTATTTCTTGCTCAAGAGTGCTAGTGCAAATAAAAGTGTTCATTTTATAGGTACTAGTGTCAAATAATGGTCTCCAATATCACTTTACTGGAAATTCGATACAAAATTCCATTCAAACTAAACCCATGAATATTCACTCTTGTTACTGTACTTCAAATCTCCAAGTAGCTAGATGCAGTGTTTAGATGAGACATATAGATAAGTTAAAAGTGGTAACTAAATAAATCATAGGGAAGCTCAAGAAGCCTAATAAGTTGTCGGTGAAGCTTTTTTATTTTCCATCAAACTAAGCAATCAAAGGTTATTTGTTTGCCACACTTTTGTTATAAAATCTGTAATGCCCAACCGGAGGATACAAATGATTGCTTTTCTTCAATCTTTGCAGATCACTCATTGCAGCCTACTTGCTTGTGCTCAATGGTTACAAAAACGTGCTTCACTTAGAAGGGGGACTGTACACATGGTTCAAAGAAGGACTGCCAACAGAATCTGAAGAGTGATATATAAATGACTAGATGATGCTTCCATTGAAACTCAAGTTTTGCCCTCATTTTTTAAAGACTGATTCTACCAGTTTCCTTTACGTTTTGAATGTGATTTCTTTTAGACATTTAAATCATGCTAAGAATCTTATATGACGTTAAGTTCTATGTATAACATCTTACTCAAAAAGAATGCTTGATGAAAGTATTTTAACATGATAGATGCAAGCTATATCTTAGGAATTCATTGGCGGCAACTGTCATTGCATGTTGATAGGATTCGTTCTCTCTCTTTCTCTCAGATGACTGATCAGGATCTACCTAGTCCAAATTTAACCTTCCAACTCTCTAAGCCTGTAGCATTCACCGTATCTCGGCGGCTGGTCTGTGTCATATTGATTGATTCCATTCTCCATGATTTCTTCTTAAACATGTGAAAGAGGATTGAAAGCAAAAAGGAAGATTGGCATACTATGCTACAAAAGGAAGGTACACTAATATTGACAAAATTGAGGGGTTTGAGCCATTGAACTCACTTTCTCACGTAAACAAATGGGCACTAGGACTTTACGAAATCTCTAAGCGTAGAATGTAATTTAACAAATCTCTTACCTGCACAAAATTCTTATATGCTGCTAGAAACAACAGATAAACACTTGGGTGTTGTACATCAATCTCAAGCTGCTTTGCAATTTTCTCATAACAATAATGCTAAAAGATAAAACCTATCATAGGATTGCAAATAACACAAGAGCCTCATCATTTCTCATTTCGGAAACTCCGGAAACATATATAGTTTAAGAAAAGCGAAATATACTTTATGCAAGAGTAGCGGAGAGTGGGGAGGGTACCTTATAGACAAGGCCTGCTCTACTGAGTTTAGTGGTAAATCTATGGCAACATACTTGCTCAAATTAAGCACGGCATCGAGATTCTCCGACAACTTAAAAAATATTCTCGACCGTCACTATATTAGTTATAGGGGAAAAAATGAAACAATAGAATTTTTCTTTAAAAAAAAAATCACTTGGGAATCTCCGGTTAGGACAATTTCGACATTAAAGAACTTGTTTTGTGAGATAAGTCGTGAAACAGGCTCGTCGCAGTGAAAGCTGCCGCCGTGAGTGACCGACCGCTTCGGCTTTGCTGTTGTGCCTCCGCTTCGCTTGCAAATTTAGCGAAAACAGCGGTTATATTTTTTTACAAACTCCGGAAATAAAAGGTTTATGAGGTTGGAGTCCGAATTACTGTCGCTTAGAAGTGACTGCATTTTGAGCAATTTAAATGACCCAGGTTTTTTTTTTTTAATCACGAAAACTTGGATTGAAAACTCAAGGCTATGACAACTTCAACCATTTCCAGGAAGAAAAGCAGTCCAGTAGCATAATCATAACAAACTTCAAACATGGACAGTTAAATTTTAAGTCTTAAGCATAAGATTATAATTCACAAGCATAGAAATTGATGAATCGTAACTGACGAATGCCATCAACATTGGAACTCTATAAAGAAACCAACAAAGGAATGAAAATTGATTATGATTCCTGCCATTGCCATGTAATTCCATAGAGCACAGGGAACGGAAGTTTGTAGTCTACAAGGTCCAACGGCGGTGGCAACCCTAGCGATGACCCTATCAAAAAGCAACTATACTCTCCTCAACCACACATGACTAATGTCAGTAATTGGACCAATTCCAACGATCAAGCAAAGTATACAATACCATTATAGACATTCCAAAGAAACAACCCCCCTTGTTCCGGTAGTTTTAACCCTACACTTCGAGGCATTACAGAGGTACCGTTAAATCATTTGTTCTTCTTTACTGGATGGAATATCAAGTTTACATGCATGTGATGATGATGATGATGATGCTTAATCAGGAATCCTGCAGCCTGTATATTGTAATTTCCTGCTGTTTGAAATACCGACGATCCTCTTCATCGACCAGAACAAGATTCAAGTAATACTTCACGCTGAATTTGTTGTTAATGTTGCGATAAGTTGGCGTCAATTCATATGGGCTAAGAAACAGCCTGATCGAAATTGATTCACCTTCAATATCAAGCACATGATTAGGAGCAGTATGCTTCAGGAAAATGATGTATATCAGTGGCAATTTAAATATCTAACTTATAAAAACTAAAATTCTGCCCAAATCAACACCCTTTGGGTAAACACACAAGTTTTAATCATTAAGCTAGTTATATCAAGTATCTGCCGCTTCAGGTGTTAGAATATGCAAGAAATTGGAAGCTACGAAGGTACCTCTGACTGGAGCACCATCCATCAACTCAAATTTAGCTAGCGTATCAGTCTCAACATGGGTATTTGCTCCTGATCCTGTTGACTCTCGACACCTGATTTCAACATCCATATTCTTAATCTTGATTCTCACAAGAAGAAAATATATCTTGCCGATAATAACATCTTTCAGATTATACCTTCACAATTTGTATTCAAAAAACAAGAACTTCAATCGTCTAGTTGAAACCTATACGATAGAAAGCGGCCAGGAAAATTGCTTCTTATAATAGTTTAAGCTCAATAAACCTGCACTGACCTAAGGCAATCCATGATGCCAGGTTTAGATAAGATCGATAGATGTTCAACTTACTTGTTTTTATTGTACTCAAACTCCATGTGCAGGCAATCTTCAGTTCCAACTTCCACCTGCAGATGTAATTGACATTAAATTAAATATCATGAAATCAGCGGTGGCGAGCTCAATTAGAAAATAGAAAAAAGAAAAACGTAATATTCATAAGAATCAGTTGAGATACCAATGAAAACCACAGTGCAAACAATACAAGTATTAAGACAATGGCACTCACCTTGATGCTATTGTTGATTGAAGGAGGAGGACAATAATTACGAACCTGACACGCATAAACCAAGCAAAAGAAAAGTTGCTAAGACCACATCACTGACAATTGTAAATGGCAGTCAATGGTCCACCATATACAACCATAGATACAGTAAATATTCTGAAACAATAATGAAAGACCAAATAGATTGATGCTGGCTTTCCTGTTTATAAGTATTATATCAGGCATAAGGGTGAAAAAAACACTCTCCAGAGTAAGGCAGAGCTTAAAGTTCTGCATTATTGGCAGAGATTTTATATGGCTTAATTACATAATGCTCTTATTCCATATGAGAGTGAGGTGCCACAGTGTGCTAGCAAAAGAGAATAAAGAGGAGATAGAGAAAACAAAAATTAAAAAGAAAAGAATGAAGTGAAGCAGTTGCAGATGAAAATTTTTACCATAAACTCGTGGTATTCCATTATGCTTCCACCATAGTTACGACTAACTGTCACTTCCAGGACATACCTGAGAAAAGAAAATAATCAACCTATTATAACATAAGTTGTCACATTATAGCCTCAAATCACCAACTTCACATGCGGACCAACAAAACCAAAAAGCATTCTAGAACTCCACCAGGAGCATCTTTCAATAATTCATATAAGGGTAATTTCTAAGCTTTACTAAGGTAATTACCCAAAACTA
>JBBYHO010000020.1:8423516-8434174 GCA_038382025.1 Adansonia gregorii | reverse complement strand
AAATACAAAATACTAAATAAATAATTTGGAAACATAAATTAGCTAGTATATACATATCCTTATGGATTTTATCAATATAAAATCCTTAATTTAGTTAAAACTATTTTTAACTTAATTTTAATATTATTTAATATTAATCATCAAATAATTAATTTTAAAATAATATTCAAGGGATTATAAACAAATTATTGAGATAGGAAAATTTGATTCTCAATTAAATCCCAAGTCTAGGTGAAATCCTATTTCAACTAAAGCTAGTGTTTATCCACCGTTACATTTCATGTCTCAATTTAGACATGATTTTAATAAGATAGTCTTATTATTAATGTCTTAATTAGAGAACAAAATCTTGATTTCACAAATCTAATTTTGTCCCAAATAATTGAACCCATTCAATTAAGTCTTTCATTCAAATTACCTTTTATTTAGTTAAGTCATACTTAATTAAATCATAGATTTAATCTAACAGTTTAATCTTATTGTGTGTGACCCATTAGGTTCCCAACATATTGGCCATAAAGATAAATAATCTCATTAATCGTGTTCATAGATCAAAAGCGAGATCTAGCAATTCATCATGACCATATAAATGTTGAAGAGTCAATGTAACTGCATAGAAACTTTTCAATAATCAACCTATTAGTATAGTACGATCCTTTCACCATATGTCCCAAATTGAGGATAAGCCTCGTACAGTGTCCAGCCAAACCTCTATCCATAGTTATTCTTCCAACTCATGGTTAATATTCATGGATCTATGAAGAATTATTCCTTATAATCCAAATATATGCTCTAGCCAAAGGCTTTAATCCAATTAACCATTGCTAAGAACACTCAAGATATGTCTACAATGTCACTTGGAGTGGTAAATCCTCTTTGGATCACTCATTCATCTGCCATCTAATTCATGCTATACCCAAAACCACCCTACCATAAACATCCATCTATTATGGACACACTTATAATAAAATCAAAGCATAATACTTCTTATACGAAATGACCCAGTATCATGAGTTTGAGGACTATTGTACACGACTAGTGCATGAGAACATATTCCATAGACACTTGACTGACTTATACCAAATAGAGTTCTTATTCAGGCCCTTCTATAAAACAAGCACCCATATGCTATTCCCAAGTACCTCGTATACTTCAGCCTCTATGAGATCAAAGGATTGCATGTATCCCATGCATAGAGACTTAGCATATTCTAGCCCTATTTTCATACTTAGTAGCCTTCTCGACAAAAATAGGAGTAACAAAGGTGTTGTCCTTAGAGTACATCTGTTTTAGATCTTTTTGAGACGACCATAAAACATTAAAACCCTTAAAGGGCGATAAGTTAGTAACACTAAATATCTTTTAAGTTTAAAGGCCCTCTAAGGAGTTGCATGACATATAACGAGCTTGACCATAGCTTTTTTTTGGGTATTCTCATGATTAATCATAACAAGTCGTATTTGGTGAAGAAGAGCAGTTTGTGTATGCAGAGACTAAAAATAAAAACCTTATTATAAATAAAAATAAAAAAAGTGAAAGCTACCTCCACTACACAGCAACTATAGGCTCCAAGTTTATGGCAAGATTCCTCATAACTCTATGTTTGGTTGCTAGGCAACTTTGTTGGCCTATTTGCATGCAACCTTCTCATTGCTCAAAATGCTTGCACTTAAAAAAAAGATTATTTCTCTAACGGTGTAGGTCAAATTTTAGGGAGCTTGGGTTGCTTGACCCACTTGAGGGCAAAAGACATCCTATCAGTGATGCCTGATATTGGCAGCTTGAAAGTAATATGGTAGAGATTCGATTAATAAAGGGATCTTGCAAGGAATATAATATATTGGCTAAATGACTTATATTGTTGTTGTTGGAGTTGCACTAAGGATGTAGCTCATAATTTACTATTGGTTTTTCTTCAATTCAAATGAAAGCTTTAGGTGCTTAACTACCCTACCAATAGGAAAATAACTCTTGCCAATGAATTTAGCATCATACCAATTCATTTCAATGTTGGTCACTGCATTGCATTTACACCCACTAAACTTGATGGCCTCCATATCATAGGCCTCAATTGTATCCACTTCAGTACCTATCACCAAATAAAAGATGACTATTATTAGTTCCCTATAATACTCTTATCTACTTGAATAGTTTTTGTTAAGTTGTTCCGCTGCTTAATAATTCTTTAAAACTATTATTCAAGAAAAAACAAAGTAATTTGCAATTGTGCAAGTAATTATTAAATAAGAAACTATTGCAAATGCGTAAAACCAAATACATAGGCATTTCAAGACTAAAGTATATTCATTCAATGTTGATAGCATCCTGTATAGTGGTAGTCTACTATTTATTTACTTCATTTACAACGTGATCCACATTTTCTATTGTAAAAGGCTAAGTAGTGTCTTTGGTCTAACAGCTTGATCAGTGACTGCTTTAGCCTCTTCATCTAGCCTGTCACACTACTCGACTTGATCTTTATCTTTTTTTTATGGGGCTTTCATCTCTATTTTATCACTAGTACAGTAAGGTTTAGAACAGTAACAAAAGCAATGTCTTGGACCCTAAGTCTCTTTAGCATCAAAAGTTTTAGGAAAATGAACATTCAAATCTTCAAGAGAGAATTTCATTGAAGATAGCTTTAAACTATGCAAATTTAGTGTCTTGCAGAGTGATTGAGCACAATAAAGAACACTCCTTCGGTGCCTTAAACCAACTTATACCATTAAACCAAGTAATGCATATTTCATTTTATCAACGACAGCACTACCTTCTCACTAGCTAACTATATATCTCTACTATTATTTGATCTGCTACCACTATACATTCTTCATCATCCATCAAATTTCCACTTAACCTTTTTCAAGTTTTATACAGGTTTGCTAGCAAGATGCTTAGACTCTAATATCTTGAGGTGGCATCTGCTATGTCCATATTTTTATGTTCTTTTCAGGCTCTTAATCGCATGTTCTCTATGTATAGAGAACCCTAGATAACAAACACTTTGCTATGGCCATATTATTTTCCTAAGTTTGCTTTAAGAGTGCAGTCTATCTAAAACTTTTTCAACCTTAATATTTGCAACTTGTAAAAGATTTTGATCTATTTGATCTTGAATCCAGTTATATTTTGAATTTTAGTTTTGGCCTTAGTTTATTTTGGGCTTTAAGCCCACGTATAGCATTTTGAATTTTGGGCATAAAGAGGGTTAGCCCATAATTTTATTTTCATATATTATATTATATTGTAATTTTCTTTTCTTCTTTTATCCTTACTTTCTCCTTTTTATTTTATTTTATCCATTGTATTTATTTTATTTTTCTTTTCTTCTCTATATTTATTTTATCTCTTGTCTTTATTTTAATTTTCCAACTCTTTTATCTTTATCATCTTAATATCCATCATTAGAAATTGCACTTGAAATCTTCATTCATAATTCTATAAAATACAAGCCATCTCTAAGGCTTTTTGTATAGTAGGTCTTGACTAAAGTCCAAGGTAAAAGGGAAACTAAAATTTTGAATCTTAGATAAGTGTGGCAATAAAACTGAGAATGTTGAATAACGAGTATTAACATCGCCTAATAGGAGAGCTCTACATTTTTATTCAACACTATGCGAAAGGGCCCCCCATTATTAGAGTTTTATGTGTATTAATTTGTTTTATCTGTATTTTTATCATTTATATCATTTATATAATATGTTTTTTTATCATTTAAAAATCTTTTATATAGTTTTATTTTTATCATTTCTATAATATATATTTTTATTAGTAGTTTATTTAAAAATCTATGTTTAGGGTTAAAATTAATCTATCTATGCACTAAAAAATTGATCTTATTTAAAAAAAGATGCATAATAGTGTATTTTAGAACTCGAAAGATGTGACAAATGCATGGGATATAAGATTCCTTTTGATACAAAAAAAGTTAACTAATAAATAATAAATTTTTTGAAACTTGAAATATGTGACAAATGCATGAGGTATCAAATTCTTTCTACTATGAACAAAAAAATTGACTAATGCTTAGTAAATTTTTTAGAACTCGAATGTTGTGATAAATGTATAGGGTATCAGATTCTTTCAAAAATATGTTTACTAATGAATAGTAAATGCAAAAGTGTAAAAAAAAAGTGACAATAATGCATAGATTTTTTTACTCCATTATAAATATGGTACTTCATCATTGTCGTTTTCATTCTCATTTTTTGCTATTCGTTCCTAAAATTTAGTGATAGTGCTTCTTCATTCTAGCCTTTGTTGCTTTCTACTGAACATGAACAATGTTTTTTTTCTTATTTGATACCTCTATGCTTCTTTAGAGCTAGTTAAAAGTATTTATTTCTACTTTAATATGTAAAATCGTTGTAAAATAATTTATATTTGATGTTTATATGTGATAATCTGGATGGTGTTTGATATAAATAGTATTTGTTTGTAGGTTAATTAAATAACATGAGCAATAGATTTGTTGCACTTGTTTATTCTAATAGACAAACTTTGAATAGTGAAGAAGGTATTACCTTCCAAAGTGATCATTCGAAAAGCATTAGTGTTAAGGAAAACATCACAATAGAGGAACTAAAGGCCAAAATTAATATAAAAATGAAGTTGCGGATAAAAGAAAATTATCAGAGATCAAATGTAGGCTTCCTATTTCCATGGGGGAAGGATGTATCCAATATAAGAGTTTCCAAGTTAAAGATGACAATGATATGAGATGCATGTTTTATGCCTACTAAAAATTCCTAATGTTAGAATAATTGAGTTTCATGCTGAGCTAGAGGATTTTAATAATGATGGTAGGCCTTTAAGTATCCATACTGAATGCAACATGCTTAAACAAATGTCATTGCCATTTGAAAATCCTGAATATCAACCTCCTTTAGATGCATAGCTATTGATGAATAATTTTTACGAATTTTTTCATTATTCATTTATGCCACTAATAGTTCCTAACATTGAAGATGATGAGCTACACACCTCTATGATGATAGACTCTCTAATTAGAGGTGTTGAAATGGAAAGTGGAGCCGAGTTCATTTAATGCTGATCCTTATCTTGATCGATCATTTGGACCCCATGGTAAATCTATTAGTAACTTCAATGAGCTAAAAGATTATGTTGAATTAGATGACAGTGATGACAATAATGATTTTGACCTAAATATCGCAGATATTATTAATGTTTCTCATTTGTTATCTAGTAATGCAGGTAGTGGTCCTTTTCATCAGTTTGAGCATGCAGTCCACATGCGCACCCTCCATCTAGACACAATGCAAATGGCAAAATTTCCAAAATATGCTTATACATTAGGTATGCATCAAGCTATAATCCATCTACTACTGATCTTTGTGTTGGGATTTAAAGTGCCTTTAGCTATCCAGCACTAAAACATCAAAAACTCCACAGACCACAAAGTTGTCGAATCTACATCAAACAAATATCTTTGTAAGTGTACAATGTATGGCCCAGGTGCAACTAGATTATAAGAGCAACATAGTTGAAAAAAAAGCAAGTGTGGGAGCTTAGAAAGTACAATGGGCTTCAAACTTGTACATTTGGAAGAATTTCACAAGATCACCTGAAATAGATTCTAATATGATTTGTTCATGCATTTTATCTTTGGTCCAAGCAAATTCAACCATTTTCATTTCAGTTTTGGTTACGGAGATGCAAAATAGGTATGGATACATGACCTCTTATAAGAAAGCATGGATAGCAAAGTAGAAGGTAATTGTATAACTGTTTGGCGATTAGGATAAATCCTATAATGATATGCTAAAGAGATTATGCAGGAATAAAGGCCATAGCTATAACAAATGTCCTTACCAATGGCACCTTGGGAGAGAGTTCGCATAAATTATAATGCTAATAAATGTTGTGTTAACGTAAAATTTAATATTTCCATGTAAACCAAAGTTGTTTAAATATTTATATTCAATTTTTAAATGCTGGTGTTTTCAGGTATCTCTATTGAATGCAATATACTCACATAATGTACTCTAAACTTTCAATGACCTTAAACCATTAACATAAATCATTACCATTATATTCAAATTTGAAAATCCATAATGTTTATTCAAATATAGGCCTAAGATTACATTATATTTAACCATAATTAACAAAAACTAAGAAATAGATAATCCAAGAAATACACATCCCGGCAATATACAAATTCTTTTTTCTTTTAAAATAATTGTCGCAACATGGCCCGAATATGAATCTTGACTAACCAGGCTTAAAATGCCGAAAGTATCCCTTGTTTTACTATATATATCTATATATCATTATCTTTTATTTCAATTTATGGACCATATCTTTATTATCATATTATTCTTTATTTTTTTATGTCTAGGGAGGAGTTGTCGAGATGAATCGCTCACTCGACTTAACTCTAAATAGTCGTTATGAAACGATCATTTTTTTACAGTCACCACCAATCTTATTTACGCCAGGTGAGATTGGACACTTGCCGACATTTGTATCTTAAAGATTACAAAACCCATAAAAACAAACTCTAAGGTCTATGCTCATACCAGAGATCGCTTGAAAGGGTCTAGGAGTTAGTTACAATCACAAATAAAGATCGAGCCTCTCGTGATGCCCGATGATCGGTACCTTATTAATCCATGTTAACATAAATTTTGATTTTTACGTGGTTTTAATATTTGGTATGTAATTATAATTTTGTAATATTTTATTAAACAAATTTATTATTCCAGATGAGAAAATCAAATTTTAGTATTTTTGAAAATCAAAATATCTTCCATATCCTTTCGGAGAACCAAGAGAACACGAAGATTTATCATTCTCTATCATACTTTGCTGGAGAACTTGTGGAGTATGAAAGGTTTTATTTTTACAAAAATTGAAAATTCTCTATTTTGATTTTGAAAAAGATATCTCATTGTTAAAATAATCCGTAGAACCCTCACATATTCTAGTAGGAATTCTACGTATTAATTTAATTAAAAGACATTACCTTTATTATAAAAAATATGATTTTATTAAAAATACGGACCCTAAGACCTAAAAACGGTCTAATATGATGAATCTATTCCTAACGTGTACTTTTGACATAAAAGTATCCTAGTATTCACATTGGGCTTGGTTCTAATGTAAAATTACAAAAATACCCTTAGGGTATACATTCAACATAAATGATCTCGATAATTCCTAAAGGACTCAAAAATGCTTGAAAAATGGCAAACCTATTGAAAATATGCACTTCCGAACTAGAAGCATCGTAATGCATATCTAAGACTAGACTTAAAAAAAATTATAAAAATGCCCTTAGGGTATACCTTCGACATTAAAGTATCTCGATAGCCCTAATGGACTTTAAAATGACCTTGGAAAGCTAACCCAGTCCTAAATTTTCACCTTCGACGTAAAAACGTCCCAATGAAGAAAGTTGCCAAACTACCCCTAAGGTATTCCTTCAACATAAAAGTATCTCAATAACCCTAATGTACCCTAAAATGACCTTAAAAGGCTAAACCAATTTTAAAACATTCACCTTTGGCATAAAAACGTCCTGGTAAGCAAAATTACCAAAATCCCCATTGGGTCTACCTTTGATGTGAAAGTATTTCGATAACCCTAATGGACCTTAAAATGACCTTGGAAGGCTAAACCAATCCCAAATATTCACCTTTGGCATAAAAGCATTCCGATGAGAAAAATTACCAAAATGGCCCTGGGATATATCTTCGATGTGAAAGTATCTTGGTAGCCTTAATGGACCTTAAAATGACCTTAGAAGGCTAAACCAATCCTAAAACATTCATCTTTGGCGTAAAAGTGTATTGATAATAAAATTACCAAAATACCCCTAGGGTATACCTTTGACGTAAAGTATCCCAATAACCTTAATGGACCTTAAAATGACCTTAGAAGGCTAAACCAATCCTAAATATTCACCTTCGGTGTAAAAGCATTCTGATGAGCAAAATTACCAAAATGCCCTTAGGATATACCTTCGATGTGAAAGTACCCTGATAACCCTATTAGACCTTAAAATGACCTTGGAAGGATAAAGTAATCCTAAATATTCACCTTTAGCATAAAAATATCTTGGTAAAAAAGTTACCAAAATGCTCCTAGGGTATACCTTTGACGTGAAAGTAGCTCAGTAACCATAAGGGACCTTAAAATTACCATAGAAGGCTAAACCAATTCTAAAATATTCACCTTTCGCATAAAAGCATCTCGATGAATAGAATTATCGAAATACTCCTAAGGTATGCCTTCGATGTTATCCTAGTAACCCTAATAGATCTTAAAATGACCTTGAAAGGCTAAACCAATCCTAAATATTCACCTTTGGCATAAAAGCATCATAATGAGCAAAATTACCAAAATACCCTTAGGGTATACCTTTGACTTGAAAGTATCTTTTTAACCCTAATGGACACTAAAATGATGAGAAATGGATGAATTTGCCCTAAATGGCAAAACTCAAGTTCAAAATTTGGCTTAAAATGGCAAAATTACAATTAAGCCCTGAAAATTTTTTTACAATTTCATTTCATACCTGATGAAAAACCAAGAGAATACGAAAAGTTTTGAAAGTTTCCATACCCCTACGGAAGGCCATAGGAATAATAAAAAGTTTTGAAACTGACAAAATGACCATTTTGCGCCCTAAATACCAAAGTTTGCAATTTAGCCCCTATACTTTTTTAAGTTGTCATTTTAGTCTCTACATAATAAAATAACTTAAAACTTATGAAAATCGTATGCAATTATGCATGAAAATGCAGCCAATATATCAACACGCATTCAACCAAACACCTTGGGCTAAAAATAAATTCTCTACAATTTAAAAATAACCCTTAAACTTTGTAAAATTATATTTTGACCCTAACATAAAAAAATAAATCATTAGAAAATATGATTAATCATGAAAAAATCAGCATGTAAATCATGAAAAACATTCCTATGAAGGTTCGATCAAACACCTTTGATCATAAATATTTTTTTATTTTTGCAAACTAGTCCCTAAACTTTATAAAATTGCATTTTGACCCCTACATGAAAAAACATCTCAAAACATCACAAAAAATCATCAAACCAACCAAGAATTAACCCAAAAATCATGAAAAAAATCTACATAAAGGTTCGGCCAAGCAATTTTGGCCATCAAACATGATTTTTGCATGTTTTGCAATTTAACCTTTAAATTTTTTAAATTGCAAAAGGGCCCCTAATATGTTAAAATCACCTAAAACATGTTCCAAAAGACACAAAATCAGTTTTCTAACAGCCTATGAAGCTCTCGACCAAACAAAAATGGTATAAAAAGTTTACATATTTTACGATTTAATGCCTAAAATTTCTAATATTTACAAAATAGGCTAAAAAACATGAAATCAAGACAATAGTAAGCACTAAATCATCATTCCCAATTCATATCAAATTCAGCCAAGGTAAGAAATAAATATGCATCAATATTTTTAACATAAAAGCATGAAAATAAATATGAATAAATATCATCAAGTTTAAATACAAAAATACAATGACAAAAAATGAATATATACATATGTAGATTCATATATTAACATGAAAATATTAAGGATAACAATATCACCATAAACATATACATTCAACAAAATTAATATCTCATCAAAAGCAACAATATTTCAAAAATAAATTAAATATATCAACAAATATATAGGAAATTAATAAAATCCATGATGAAGTTAACAAGGATAAAATCCATGAGCTTAACATGATTTTGACTCATATTAAAGAAAAAATGATGGATGTAAGCAAAAATTGCACAATTTCTTGATGAAGTTACCTTTAAAAGCTTTTTAACTTAAAATTTCTGGAAAATTTATATGAAAAATGGTGAAATTTGAAAATGGAAAGCTTTTTGTTTGAGAGAATTTTTATCTTTGATTTTTTTCTAAGGCGGTGGATGGGAAGAATGGTGGTAGAATGCTTTTTGCCATGAGTTTCCCTCTAAAATCCCTAGGAATGTTCTTTCATTTATTACATGTCAAAATTTCTTGATTTTTTTATTTGATTTGTTTGAGATATGATTTGATTTTTTACAAATTGATTGGATTTAAATTTATGATTCTTGTCTCCTTATGTCATGCATGATATCGTTGATTTCTAGAGATGTTTTGAATGATATTTATATATAATATGTAAAATCATACAATAAAAATTAATTAAGAAGATTAAATTATAAAAATTAAAAATTATATATGTTTTAAAATAAAATTTCAAATAAATAATTTAATTCAACCTAATAATGAAAATAATAAGTTTTTATGTACAAGGAAAAAATTAAGATAGTAAACTCATAAAATTTTATGATAAAAACCCTTGCCAGGGAAAGATTGTTATATGTAAAAAAAAACAAAACTTATAAAATAAATTAATTTTTTTCTCAAACTAAATTAAATAATAATATTTGAAGATTATTATTTACAGAGTAGAAAAACTCTTTACTTCATAATCGACAAAATTATGAATTTTTCAAAACTAATTTAATATGATTTAAAAAATGATATTTAAAGAAATTTAAAAATTAAAAACTCAATAAAATCTCACTGAAAAATTTTTCGAAGTATAAAACCCATATATCGATAACAGAAAAAATTTTAAAACTCATAAAATAAATTAAATTTTTTAAAACT
>JBBYHO010000020.1:8385003-8398584 GCA_038382025.1 Adansonia gregorii | reverse complement strand
TAAGTTCGAGTCTCCATAAGAATGTTTATTTTTAGTATTCATATATTATAACATGAATAAATCACACCAACTTATTACGTATAGATGATGAAATTTCAATAATACAAAAATCAATTTCAATAGACTTAACTGAAGGGTCCCATTTGCATGAATTGAACCTATAAATTCGCCAATTACTATCTGGCATTTGACTGAGACTTAATGGAAAGGCCCCTCGTTGCGCCTAACTTCACTCTTCGTTTGTCACAAAGAAAGAGCTAGCCTAGACCCCCACATATCTCCCTGACATTTTGGAAGACTTTTCTTCTGTTCATACATATCTTGCTTCCTTGAATTGTACAATAATTTGCATCTTTGCTGGCTGATTTATTTATTTATTTTTGATAGGCATGACTTCAAATTAGATAAACCTCAATCTCTCTCTCTCTCTCTCTCTCTCTCTCTCTCTCTCTCTCTGTCTTTTCCTTTTTATGCGTAGATAAGACGGACTGAAATATTGACTATTTGAATTTTAGATCAGTTCAAATGAAATGGTTTCTTTTTCCCTATAAGTAATTCTACAATTTCATTTGTTTTCTGAGCTTGAAATAGTATGAATTTTCGAGAATAAGAGCAAATTGGGTTCATTTTCCATAAATTCTGTTAAAAGGTCTTAAACCATTTTCTTCTTAAAATCAATTATGCTGGCTCCTGCAATTTATTGGATTGTTACAATTTTCTGAAATGTAAAATGCTAAACACATGGCATAGCACTTTCAAAGAACAAAAATAAGCCCGCTTGGGGCATAGAATGTTTGACATAAGAAATATGATTGCTATAATTTGTTTAATATAGATATTATATTTTTTATTTAAAATTTTAACATATTTAATCATTTATATTATATTTATATTTACATAAAACACAATACATATATATATATGCACCTATATCTATTATTAGGTCTAATCTTTTCCGTGTTATTTCCACTTTCCAAATATGACGAAATGATAGGGTCATGCACATCCAAGCCACATACCCTTTATTAAGCTAACCCCTCCCTTGAGCTGAATAATAATTTTAATACCAAAATAACAACATCTATAGTAATTATGATTTACCCATGAAAACAATTAACAACAAAATCAATTAGAATCACAATCAAATTAAACTTTATTAGCTGTATGTATAGACTAATTTAACAAGTATGATTTTGATTGGGAGTGGGATTGATCATGACGTTTGTTTTATGGTAATAAATCTTTAAAGATGATTTACAATTTTGTAGTTTAAAAGGGGGGAGGGTTGGCTTCCAAATTCCAAATAATATTGCGAAACTCTTGCATCATGTCGTTGTCCCGGGGCCCGTCATATTGAAACAATTAATAATAATTCAGCCAATTAGGGCAATTAGCCATATCAATATGCGTTAATTTCCTCGATATATACATAAATATATATATATATATATATAGTGACCTTTGCCAACAACAGAACACCTTTGACTTGAAAATTTTATTCTAGCTGTAAAATTAAAATAAAAATTACAAACCAGGCTAATATTTTATATTTTATTTATGTTTTTTATTATATCATAAATATGTTTAATTAAAATATTTTATATTTATTGATACGTTAATAATTTATATTACATAAATTTAAAATATTTTAATATTTATATTTTGTTTCTATTATTATATTTTAATTTTTTTTGTTGTACAATCTTACGTAAATAACCATCACCGAGCCAAGAGACACGACCATTTCAGCAGCTCTCACAATTCCTTGTCCTAGTCAATCTAGAACTCTCCCATGATCAAATCCAAAAGCCTTTGTCTTTGTGTTTAAGCTAAGCAAGCCCCTAGAACCCTCTTTCGATTCCTGGGTATAAATACCCAATTCTACTTCTCCAACTTCTCATTTCTTTGTTTCATATGTGGGTTGTTAAAGTTTGATTCTCAGTTTATGATGAGCAACGTTCCAAGGTCTCTAACGGATTCTTCTTTAACCCTTTTCAAGCTCGCCATTTCTGCATCTGATCCTTGGCCTTTCTCTCTCGTTTTCTTATAGCGTTACGTCTCTTTTTAACCACTACTGTAAGGGTTTTTCCTTTTTCTTCTTGCTTTTGGAGGGGGTTTGCTGAAGATCAAAAATGGGGATTGGAGGAGACAAACATCACGTCAGTTTCCACCTTCATATACCTCACCTTCACAGCTTTCATCATGAAAAGCAGGAGCTGAAAGATATTCCAAAGGGGTGTCTGGCAATCCTCGTCGGTCAGGAAGGGGAAAAGCAGCAAAGGTTCGTGATCCCAGTGATCTATATAACCCACCCACTCTTCATGCAGCTCTTAAAAGAAGCCGAGGAAGAGTACGGATTCGATCACAAAGGCCCCATCACCATCCCTTGCCACGTCGAAGAGTTCCGCAATGTTCAGGGCATGATCGATAAAGAGCACCACCACAACCATCATCGTCACCACAACCATGTCTGTTGTTTTAGAGTTTGAATTAATCAATTCTTGAAAATTCATGCAAATTTGTCTTATGCTCTTCTCTGGTTTTTTTTTTTTTTTTTTTGTATCTTTTCCTTTCTAAACTACCATAGAATAGACCTTGCCTTGTAGATGATGGCGACAAAAAAATATGAATGACACGATTATTCCTTCTACATAAATTCCATTTGGTTTTTGTTCTTTTCTTTTTCATTTCCAACTTTCTTGTCAATGTGAACATTTTAAAAAGCTTGGAATCGGTTACGTTTTGGAAGCTAATTATAAAAATTGAGAACAATATATAAAGTTGCAAACGTACAAAACACGGTAGGAACTTGGAATAAGGCAGAGGGACGTTTTCGTTGAGGGAGCCATTAGATTTCTTTTTGTGTGTGGTGGCCCATAATTACTAAGGGAAAACCAAAACTTGCTTTTATTTTTTGTTGCAGAATCCTCATCAATTCCAAATGATTTGCTAGCTTACCTTCATGGATTTCTCGACAGTTTCGAATCTGGTTAACTCATCACCATCATCAGGGTAATTAGGTGGGGGTGTGGTTGTGTCGACCATTGAGGGTTTGATTAATTACGGATTCCTTTGCCTTCATTGATCGTTTTGATTGTGGATTGTGATGGCCGATCGGCGTTGCTTACTTACCCAAGAAATTTCAAACCGTCAGGTTTTAGAGGATGGGATTTCTCTGATGTTTCATTTACATTATCAGAAAAAAACAAAAGGACAATTGTTCCTTTGACTTGTCATGTCCCCATGAAAATAATGAATGGGTTTGGTTTTAGTTAAGGTCAGGTTGAGACTTTGAGAGTTTGATTTCATGTTTTGAGTGTTCCAAAATTTTTTGTGCCTGTCTGCCCATCAGCTTGCGACATTCGACGCATCGATTTTAGTTAAACGTTTTGATTTCTTGTAGTCCCATTTGATTTGAAGCATTAAATCATGCGATTAATTCAGTAAAATATATGTCCCATTTCTCGACAAACGTAGTTCAAACATACGTGCCTTTCCAATTTCTTGTTATTTGATTACGTCAACACGCCAGAGTAATGATGTCATGTTTTTTAAGTTGCTTTGGACAGTTTCAAAGCGCACCGAGGGAAGGGTAATTCTGGGCTGGAAATAACTGGCTGGTTCCTACTTCCTATACACCCCCCCCCCCACGTGGGAAAATTCTTTGAAACAGCCCACATGGCATATTGAGATATATTCTAAATCATATATTATATTCCCTGTTGGAATTAACAACTTGTTTTCTTATTTTCCTATTATCCTATCTTCTTTGCGTCACCTAGTTAGAAGTGCTTAAATTTGCTTAATGTTTTTTAAAATATTTGTATTATATAATTTTTTAAATATATAAAAAATTTTAAAAATTAAATATAATCATATTAATTATATATTTTATTTAATATTTATATTTCAATCCGAATATCATAGGTTAAAAAGGCACTTGGTCAGGTCGAAAAATTAATTGAGATCCATCGAAGGCCAGATTGAACACTTAAAAGCACACATTGACATGGCGAAAGATGCCTCTCTTTTCCTTTCATGAATAGCAAATTTTCAATCGATCAACTCCTTTTCATATTGGTTTTCTTTGCTTTTCATTTACGCTTCCCCCAAAAAGAAAATTAATTCTAACAAAGAAAGGGAGATCTCAAGCTTGTATTTCTAATCTCAACGGATTTGGCCTCATGAGAGTTATCAAAGCAATTTGACTCAACTCAGTGCTCTGGCTTGGTTTTTTTTTTTATTTAAATGTTCTCTAAAATTAGAAGATAGGCCGACAGGTTTTATAAAAAGCTGTCAAAATTTTAGTTTATTTTTAATGAATAAAATGAAGAAAAAAGAGTTAAAAAAATAATTTATCTTTTTACGTAATTTTTATTTTTTAAAAAAAATATTTTTATTTATTAAAATGTAACTGAATATCTATAAAAAAAGAGTTTATAAAAAAAATTACTAAACAACTCTAGCTTAATTTTTAAAGCTCTTATTTTTTATAAGAGCTTCATGACAGCTTTTAACCTAAAAAAGAAGGTCGAGTTAAACAGGCACTTAGAATCAAGGGTGAAGCCAAGAATTTTATATGAGGTGTTGGAATAAAAAAATGAAAATAAAAATAAAAATTTTTGAGATCCAAAATAAAATTTACTGTTTTTAATTTAAAAAAGCACTTAAAAATTTAAAATAAAAAATGGAGGAATCGAGGGCCCTAACTATGCTTCTGGCTATGCTATTGCTTAAAATCGTTCATGGGTTGAGTTGAAATAAAGTAAGTTCGTATATTTAAAAATACTAATTTATTCAAGGATCGACTCGATTTGTCAAACTTGAAAAAGCTAGGTTCACAATTTAAACTATATTAAAATCTTTTAAAAATTTATTTTAAGTCACTATATATATTTTTCATAATTAAATTTAAATAAAATATAATTTTTTATTTATTAAATAGTAATCCGAATCAAACTTGATCAAATTTAAAATATCTTATATATCTTACAATCACAAAATTCTCATTAAAGACCTAAAATTTAACTTAGGTGGTTTACATAACCAATTGACATTCAATAGATCTAGAGCTTAAATTTTAAGATTTGCATCTTTTCTTTTATCCAAACTACGATCTTATTTATATAAAAAATTTTTGATTGGGATATTTAGATCAATTCAATTAAAATTTTAAAGGAAAATAAATCTATTTATTTATGAACAAAAAATTTTGTAATTATGATTAAGCCCACTTCAATATTTAATAATAATTTGAATTGAATTCATGAGATTAAAATTGGCTAAGATTTAAATCCAATTTAGGGCTTTTTTTTTTCCTTTAAATGAAAAGAAAGGAATCAAAGAGTTGGAACGCAACTCTGAATTTGATATGAAAAAATAAATAAATAAATGAGGTATGTGCTGAGGCTCAATCATTTGATGCGGTGACTGGGTGAGAACAAAAGTATATTTATTTCCAGCTAACCTTTGTTGCGTGCTTTCTTTCTACCGTTGACCCTTCTTTTTTCCGGCTGTTCGCCATTTCATACGAACTCTTCTTTCCTTTGTATTCTTCAGACGAAACGCCATCCACCTTTTTTAGGTGGCTTAAAATCAACTCCCCAAGCTATTCTTTTATTGGCTCCACAATTTGACTTTAAAATCCACTTGGTTTTTTTTTTTAATTTCTTTTTTCCTCAAATCATGGGACAAGGATGGTAACTGCGGTACTAGTCCTGGACACATGTTAAAATGCCCAATCAGGTTCGGTTTATATTAGTTAGGTCGTAGGTAAAATTTTTAATAACTCAAATCGATTTAAATTTAATTATTATTTAATAATAAATTAAATATTTTTTATTTAAATTTAATTATAAAAATTTATTAATATTGATATAAAAATAATATTTTAATAACACAAAAAATAATAAAATAAATTTTTAAATCGATATTCACCAAAAAATTAAAAGTTTTTAAACCACGAGCTAGACCCACAAATCTAATGGCAACGATGGTTTTGCATTTCTTACGTGGAATATATACTTATTTTAGACATTGTACTTTTTGTATAAGAGACGACAATAGGATAAATTTTATTAATAAGAAAATAGTATAATAATATCACATAACATTATCAGAATGTATTATATAATATTATATTTATGTTTAAATTTCAAACATATTTTATTATTTATGCTTATAATGTATATTATACAGTATTATATTCATATTTAGTGTTTTTTTAATCAACAGTATGAATATAATTATGAGCATAAATAATTAAATATATAAATTATCATAGCTAACTTAAAAAAAAAAAAAAAAAAAGTCTACCGGTTATTTTTCCTTTGAGAATATAAAGAACTCGAGTTTATGGCTTACTTGTCGTGAGGATATTTGATTTCCATGGCTGACTATATTCTTCACTTCAAAAGGATCATGTTTAGCTAAAGCTGACTTTCATGATAATCAAAGAACTTTTATTAGTTTTTTCTTCTCTTTGTCCTTTTATATTTTTTTTTCTGAATTTAAGAAAAAAAAAAGGAAAAAAGGAAGAAGAGGAAGAAAGGCATAACTTGTAGCCACTATTTTCCGTTTTTTTTCTATGAACTTATTCTGCATTGGAACTCTACCTTAGTTTCGGATATGAATTATATATTCGACATGAATATACTCAGTTAAAAAATTCACATATTTAATTGATCATATTCGTTTCTTGTATCTAAAAGTATTAATGGACCAAGCCACGACATAAAATTTTTTTTCTCTTGCACAAGACTTAATCAAGGTTGACCTGAATGCATTTAAAAAATTATTTTATATTAATATTTATAATTAAATTTAAATAAAAATAATTTTTAATTATTTAAACAATAATTTATATCGAGTCAGACCGAATTACAAAATTTGCCTAGCTCCACCCTAATACCGGTTGAACAAGCTACTTGATCCATGAGAGCCACATCCATGCTCGCATGTGTCAAACACAAATGTTAACCATGAATTCTTTAAGAACATATAAGAGTCCAAATAACATACACAAAGTAAGCCAACTTCAAGCTTTGTACCTCCTACAAATGAAAGATTGCAAGAAAAGAAAGAAAAAAAGTACATTTCCACCTCTGTGCTTTGATCGAACAACAAAAAATCTTTATACTGACATTTGTACTCTTAGGGTGTATTCCTTTTATTACAAGGTTACAATGTTACATTTTTCAAGATAAAAAAAAAAAAATCCATTTCCATCTATATGCATTTGCTTATATAACATTTAACCCCTATGTTGTTCCATCACATTAGTATTTTCTAACAGCATTGTCACTTCCTATCTAACAGTCAAACCCTAAGAGTTCAAGTCTCAGCAGAAAAAAACATAAAGAATTAAATGTCATACGAGTGAAAGCATAATGTAAAATATTGACTTTACCCAAAAAGAAGATATGACTGACAATAAAGAAGTGAGCACACAGCTTTGAAATAAAATTCATCAAAACAATATGTGAATACTATGTGATCCAAATTTTTTAGACTCAAGTCAGGCATGATTTTCTGCCTACACATTCATCCATATACCTATAACGCCTTTACTATCGGTTCAAAATAAAAGAATTCTAAATATAATTTTAGGTTAAATTTACTAAGGAAAAAAAATCCTATGTTCGGATCCAAATGATACAAAATATATACTATCGACGTCTTGTATTAGAAGAACGAATTGTCACACCATGTAAAAATTTTGTGTACCCAAGGAAGCTCAGTTTTCCATCCGAAGCTCTTATCCAATCTTTAAGCAAAGAATGAGCCGACGGGCCCAGATTTAGTTCCTGCACGAAAAAAAAAAACAACAACAATAACTACAAATTTCGAGTTCAGGAGCTTGGAAGTGAACTCGAACAATAGGAAAACGGAATAACCCCCTTACTAGTTAAAAAAAAGAAAAAAGATGATGAGCATACCAGTGCCAATTCCTCCACTGAAATGACCTTGTTTCCTTCTTCCTCAAAATAATCAAAGGCTGTGCTTGCAATACTCTCCCATTCTTCGAATGCCTCGAGCTGATATGTACTGATTGCAGCGGCGCAGAACTCTTCAAAGTCTATATTTTTGTAATAGAGGGGCTCCATCTTAAAATAAAATTTAAAATTGTTAGCATTAAATACCTCAGAAATTTTAAAAATAAGTCCCAAAAACCGTGAGATATTCGTACGTAAAAGAAGGTTCTAAGAATCGAATATTATCCAAGAACAGCTTTGCTATATCAGTGCTCCAAAACAAAGAAAAAGAATTTCCTCTTAAGCTTTGTCTTAAAATCATATTACTCTCATATCATGCAAACACTTGTGCACCGTAATTGAACGATAACCTTTAACGATGAAGAATGAACATAGCTAGAACCATGCTAAACTCGTTGACATGAGATGTGCTATTCCTCCGCAATAAACAATCTATGTGCCACTGGATTGTAAAACAAGATATCTCACCACATTTAAAATGTCAAGAACTCTCGACTCCTTCATGGCATCAGTTATATTCCTCATTAGAGCCTGCAGTTTTTCATAATAATGGTCATCAGAAAATTACTGCAAATAGTAGATGATAAGTGCTAAAACAAGAATGGATGCATCAGATCGATAGCAATAAGTTCAAAACTAGTCTGCAGCTATCGCAAGCCTCAAGGTAGTCATGCCTCTCGACAGAAAAGAGGTATCAAATTCTCTGAGAGTTGGCAACAAGTAAGAAACTAACAAAACCAAGAACTAACCGCTTTAAAATTACTGAGGGACACGCAGCCATCTTTTGGTTCTAAAAGCCTAAACTGTGCCCTAAGATACACAAGTGCTTCATCTGGTAAAGCTTTCGAAAGTGCCTGCAACCAAAGAAACAAAAACATGTCAAAACATCAGAAAGAATGTTATAGAGGAAACCTTGAGCAACTGTATTATCAAAGAGAGGGCTACACCAAAACGTAGGAGAAACGTGAGGCACTTATCAGTTGATGATGCCAAAAATAGGGAAGCATGCCGATAACACAAGCAGAAGCCCTCTGGTTGATTCAAACTTTTTTCTTTTCATGATACTATTTTAACTTCAAAAATTGGTCTCTCGCTCCGTCTCCAGTAGGAATGGGGAAGGGATTATTTATAATATGTTATTTTATTAATGACAGGAACCAGGAAACTACCTTTTGTGCTGCTCGTTTGAAGGGGGTGGCACGAATATATGACTTGACTAACTTGTAGATCAAAATATCCAAAGGCAGAACACAGTTTTCATCTCGTAACCATGGGTGAGCTGACAAGATACAGGTGTTTATTAGTTTTCAAAGTTAGATACAATTTCATTAGCAACTTCAAAACGAAGTTGTAAATATTTTATAGCATGAGAAAAAGAGAGAGAATGAGGTCATAACCTATATTATATAGCATTTCAAAATATGACTTACTTAAAGCTTGGACAGCACTCATTCTTTTCCTGTGATCCTTGTTCAGAAGCCTTTTAACAAAATCTTTGGCTTCTAGTGATACAGAAGGCCAAGGTGAATCATTGAAGTTAGGTTCAGCTCTGAGCACAGAACGAAAAATTCCTGATTCAGTTCTAGCCCAGAAAGGTCTGCTTCCACACAACAATATATAAGTTATGACACCAATACTCCACATATCAGCTTCAACACTGTAAGATCTATGCAGTACTTCCGGTGCAACATAGTATGCACTGCCAACAATATCATTGAGACGTTGATCTGCAAATGAATGAAAACTGAATGTTTTGTTTTCAAACAAATGGTTGATAAATTATATGATTTGGAGGGGAGTTTCTATTACATGATTCAGACAATTAAGTCAATGTGAGATCAAAAGCACACAATAATATGCGAGAATATGAATGCATATCATCTGAATGTCATTTGAATAGCTAGTATCAAGAAATCATTTCAAATCATAAGCACATTACGATTGCAACTGAAGTAATCACCACATCCAGGCAGTACTCAAACTGCAACAAAATAGCAACCAAATATCACCACATGTCTTCGTGTATTAATCATATAGCATGGGGTACCTACCACTTAATTGCATCCACAAAGGAATGTTGCTTTTAAGAGTGTCTAATTGTTCTGACTTCTCCAACTGGACAAAAGAAATGGGAATTTCCAACAAACGAACACAATAACCGTCATAATTTCAGTATGACATCCAGAAAATGAACCAGACAGACATTCTTATCGCTATGATGATTGATATAGACTTTCTAGTCACTCTTCGTCTGATAGTTTTCTTATGCATCCTAGAAGATCATGATCAAAAGTTTTAGTGTAAAGGGCTATTAGTCCAATACTTTTATTCCATGTAGTTAGCTAACAGCAATCTTCCAGATGTCATCTACTATCAATTTTTCTGAAACTTCACATACAAGGAAATTGGGGAATTCGTTGGGTCCTTTGAAGCCATATTATACTTCAGGACAAACTTTGCTAATCTATCATCACCGCAGTTTAATATATGGTTCAGAAGAATATTTATACTGTTAATCACAAAATATAATTATGCTATTGAATGGATGACAGATTGCAGCAACTAATACAAATAAGGAAGCCATAAAAAAACGCAGTAAGTAATGCAAGTTCATAGCAATTACAACTAAATAGAATCACAAATGGGCGACCTTTTTTACATGTTGACAAACAGAATACTAAAATTAATGCAAGCATACTAAACAGCCAATTAACTCGTACCTGGCCCAATAAAATCAGATAAGCCAAAATCGATAATTTTCATTGGAGCATCGTCATCTCTTGTGGTAAATAGAAAATTCTGCAAAAGAGACCACATCGAAGCAGATGATTGGTTAGCAACTAGAACTGGATCCAACATAAAAATTGTACCACATATTAACAACAAAGTGCAACATAGAACTAAATTAAAATTTAAGTATCATATTCCTCCAAGCTGCACCTCTGGCTTTAGATCGCGGTGCACAACCCCTTCAAGGTGAAAAAAAGCAACTACACTTAAAATTTGCACAACTATATTTTTAGCATCTGCTTCAGTGTATCTACCGCCTCTGCAAAGGGAACAATATGAAACGTGATTTTAACGATGAGGTTAAGAATTGCCTTAGATGGTGCAACAGAAGAAGGTAGTCCTTCAATACCTAGATAAAATTCTGTCAAGTAGTTCTCCACCTTCACATAATCTGACAACAAAAGAATGTTTCTGTAATTACTTTGAGGGAAAATTGTTAACTCTATGCTGATGTAGGATGCATGCCTAGACCAACTGCAAATTAGCTTAAAGATAAGTTCATATGCATAATGCATATCAATCGGTACCAGCGTAATGCCTCATTTCAATCAGTTCTTCAATATGAAAAGGTATCAGACATGCATGATTGGCGAAAAAGGATTATAACTTAAAGGTTGAGGAAGGTCTACTACAAATAATAAAAGATTTTAAAATAAACTATGGCAAGCACAAACATACTCCATGACAATATAGACATTATTAGCATCCTCAAAAGCATCATGAAATTTGATCATGTGTTTATGACCAGATAAGGCTTTCAGTATTTTGACTTCCCGTCGAACATCTTCTATTGATATTGCTGTGGTCATCTGCCAAATAACATCCAGTCAGTTTCCAATTCTTCTCAAAACCATTAATCATCCTTCAGTTATGTATATTTAGTTTAAAAATAAAATAGAAGTACAGAATTACAAAAATGGAAAAGATATGATTGCAGAAAACTTTTCATATTGGTATACAAGCAATGCATTATGCACGTTAAGAGCCAAGGCTTGAAGGGAGGTTAGCCCTGGATAGCTGGATCTTAATTCTCCATTGAAGATGCAAGAAAACTTAAGCCAATCCCAAGTTATTAATTACTAACCACTCATGCTTTGAACTATCTTGCTATAACTTCTCTATCTTTTTCATCTTTAGAATTCTTAATTGCATCCAATCTTGTTAAAAAAAAAACCCAACCGCCTATGTTTGTCAACTTCAATCAACGCGTTTAGAATTCAGATCTTCATGCTATCTGCAAATTGCATTTGAGGATCACCCCCCCCCCAAAAAAAGCTTTGTTAATGACGTCAACAACAGAGTTTTTTTGGGGGGGGGGGAGGGGTGGCGCTTTCCGCTCTTCTTAATGTATCGATTTCCAAAGACTTATGTTCAAATATGATCATATTAACCATTGTAATGAACTCTCCTCTGACTCAAAGATCAGTTTCAAATGAACCAATACAATCTAATGATGAAAATTTCCATTTCTTCCTCGTAATTACTAACAACATGAACTATTGAACATTAAAAAAAATCTAAAAAAAAAAAACAAAGCACATACCAAAAACGACACACCTTAGCTTTAGAAATGATCTTAACCGCCACCGACTGTCCCTTTAGCTCTCCTTTCCTTCCCTTGGCCCAGCAAGTGTGACCAAAATGCCCTCGCCCAACCTCCTTCCCTAGCTCGAATTTAGCCCCCAAGTTCTTTGCATATCCAAAATTCTTATCCAGCACTGCTGCTTCCCCGTCCTCGGGGATCGTTCCTTCCACCGGCGCCGCCTTTTTCAACCCCTTCCGTCTCATTATTGCCTCCATGATCGGCTTCGCAGGAGAAGGAGGCGGCAACGGCCACCTGAACTTCCTCCCCGGCGTTCTAGCGGGGGATGGAGACGGTGGGACTCCGGCGGGAAGTGGACTGGCAAATGGACTAACGGAGTAAGAGTTGGTCTCGACGGATGGCGTCGACGGCGCCGGAATCGGTCGAGGGTGAGATTGGTTGACGGTGGAGGTCGATTCATTGTTGATTACAGAGACGTCTTTACTGCAGCAATGGCCCATGACTGTTGAATGAAGAAGGTTCACACTGACCGGTGTCGAATCATCAGACGTCTGTGAACTTTAAACTTCAGGAATTGACTAGCAAATAAAACAACCAGCACGGCGAGAAATTTGAGAAAAAAAAGGAAATTGAGAAAGTAAGGGAGGAGAAAGGGTTGAAAAAGTTGGTAATATATACAATAAATTTGGAAGTTGATGAGAAAGGCTAAATCACAGGGAGCTGTGATGATTAATTGCAAAAGTCACACTTTCCTGCTGCTGACCGCTAATTATATACCCAAAAAGGTCAAGCCCCGGTCCAAATTGTTTTTTCAATTCTGTTTGGATGAAATTTAAATTAAAAAAATTTAAATGAAGAAAAAAGAGTTATAGTTATTTTAAATTATCAAAAAAATAATATCAATTCTTTTAATCAAAATGCATAGAAACTTGGATTTTGCTAATGAAACTCGAACACCTTTTATAAATTAGAATTTGGCAATATGCATTTGTGATTATTGGCTAAAAATAAATAAATAAATAGTTTTTTATTAAACACAAGTAATTTTTTTAATATATATTAACGTAAAAATAAATTATGAATATCAAAATATTTTTAACTTATTTTATTATTTTAATTTTATTTTAATTTTTAAATAATTTAATCGATTAAGTTAATGTCACTTGATTGGTGAGACATTAACTTCCTCACACATTTTATGCTAGCTTTTCTCACACGTGCAAGCATGTGAAATTTTATTTTTGAAATAAAAAA
>JBBYHO010000020.1:8370153-8381274 GCA_038382025.1 Adansonia gregorii | reverse complement strand
AGTACAACGGCTGACCATTGTGGGTGAAAACGCACCATTGAGAGTTAAGACATTGAGATTAAAAGAAAAACATTAAGTTAAGGCCAGCTGAACAAAATTCTTAAAGAACTCGTAATATTGATATGATATGATTATATAAAATAAATATAATATAAAAAATAAAAATATAATAAAAATATTTTAAAATTTATATAATATAAATTATTAATATATTAAATTTTATATAAATATAAAATATTTTAAGTAAAAATATAACAGAGTACATTATGTAAATTACCGAACCTAATTCTTTATGATGTCGCCCTGTGCGCCATTTTTTCTACCTCCTCTGCAACTAGATGCCACTCTATGTTGAACTGAACCTGTATATCCAACGTCATCCGTCTGGAAAAATCATCCATCGTTGGGTTGCATCATCCAATGCGCTCATGTCCATCGATATACGATATTCTTCCGTTTGTTTTGAACATCTCTGGAATTAACTCTCAATTCCGTATTATATATTGTTGTATTCGTAATTGTGACAATTGTTTATGAAATATTATATATTAATATAAATTTTAATATTTTATTAATTTATTTTATTTAAATTTTAATATATTTATTTATTTATGTCATATTATATTATATGATTATATTTATATTATAACTATGTTAAGATATAAAAAATAATTTAAAATAATTTATTTTTTGCAAGGCACAACAACAAGCAAGAAAGATATTATAAAGTACTATTATTAGATACATTTGTTATAAAATGTTTGTTATTGTGAAAACAACGTGCAACAAATTGTAATCTAGTCCCCTTAATTTTAATAATTTACTAATGTACAAACACTTTTTATTTCGGCACGTACATATTTTAATATCTTAAAATTTTATTGTATTAATATTTTAATTTAAACATATAACGTAGATTAATATTGATGCAACGCTATGACTAAACAATAAATTTTCAAATTCAATCAACCATTTGAAATACATTCAACAATTGCATTGTTATTTCATAGGGTTTACATGTTTATATTATTTTATACTATTAAATTGTTCACTTTGATTAAAAATAAAATTATCGATAATTTTGTAAAAAAAATGACCATCGCGGCTTTAACTTTTGAATAGCCAATCACATGGTCTTAAGCTTAGAGACCACTGATTGGAGGTAAGCAAAAAACCTAAATGTTAAAAGAATAGAGAATAATGCCTAATGCCAGTTATAATTTAGGCTCATTATAAGTGGTATCAAAATCAATTCCTAATTATTTGATTTCACACCGAGCAACTAACATGTGAGGTAGGTAGGGTAGATCAATCATGATTCTAGGTCGAACATCTCATAGTGTGTGGCAAGAAGAAAATGGTGAAAAAACCCATGACCAGGTATCACGAGATTAAGTGAGGATAATGTTATAGTAAAAGATCTAAAATGTAGGTAAGGTATGTTAATCTTACATTGAATAGAAAATAAAAAACTTTTAATCATATAAATCAACATACTACGTATTTTATTAGACATATTTTAATATAAAATTAATAGCCCATAGATGCAAGAAAAGGGTTATAAAAGACAAAACCTAAAATTTTAATTAATTGATGAATGTTTTTATAATATAATAAATTAAAAGGCTTCGTTGAATTAGTGTAATAAATTAATTGGTCATCAACTTAGTAAAAAATTACTTAAAAAACTTTTTAAAAAATAATAACAATAATATAAACTTAAAGATAATTATTTTTTATTTTAAAAATTTCTCATTATCCACTAATTAATCTTCTATTTTTTAAGTATATAAAACTTTAATTATTTTTTATCTCTAAATTATGAACATCCATATATAAAAGAAAATAGTATGTGATAATAGTTTATTAGTTTAATTATAGTATTTCATAATTTACTCATGAATTAATGTATTATTTTAAAATTTATTAAATAATTATATATAATATTCAATAATATAAGAATTTTGTCGATGAGTATGTTAAATATATATCTTTTTAAAAAGATAAATTATAAAAATAAATATTATTATTTTAGAATAAAAACATTTATTAACAATATTTATTGCGCAAAAATCTAAAATAAACTAGTGGGACAAATAAATATTGACTATTAGATCAGAAGCGTGCAAAACAAGCGCCACCAGAAAGCGTGTTGGAATCCTTTATTGTTTATGAAGCTGCCCTATAAATGGCGGGAGCCTTACCGCTGTCGAAACTTCAGGCACCCAGTGATCTCTCTTGTTCTGTCGGGCATCGAAATCTCACTACTTATCACTCAAAAAATTTCTCCAAAAACCCTCTAAATTCTAATCTTTAGAACCCAACTTCCTCGTTGTTCTCCACCTCTCTTTTTTTTTTTTTTTTATCAATTACGATCTTTTCTTCTAAAGTTTTTCAATTCTAGGGCTTGGTTAATTTCTATAATTGAAAAACCCCAGCTTTTTTTTTTTTGCGGGCGTCTGCCCTCTGCGGATAGAGAAAGTGATAGAGTTGGAGTAGTGTGGGACATTCTGATTTAATGGAGGCCGCGACCAGTGTCGCTGCCGCACGGAGCGGTTCGCTTCCGATGCCGTCACCGTCGCGGAAGGAGTGGCGTGCCGTTTCCGATCGTCATCCGGTTCGGAGCCCTGGGGATGAAGTGGTAATTTCATCTAATCATGAAATTCCTTCGCCTTTTTTGGCATTATTTGTGTCCTGAGAGAATGTTGAATAGCGAACGAAAATTTCTCATTGTTTGGGCCTAGGAACAAGTAAAAACAGTTGTCGAGATTGATTTAATTTTAACTACTAGTGTTTGTTTGGTATTCTTCACTGTGCTCTGTTAGCAAAAAAAAAAAAACAAGGGTTTATGTATTTCTTTTTTTACTTATCCGTTTGGCTCTTTTAATTTGTTTACTTTTATACACTTTGATTATTCATCATCCAGTAATAATATTGATTTTACACAATAACAAAATTTGGGTTGGGTTTTTTTGGATGAGTCATTTATGAAACAACCAATTGCTCTAAATTGCAGCATTTTGATGCATCAATTAAAACATATGGTTCACTTCATGACAAGTTTGTGGTTCATTGGTTGTTTAAAAAATTGGGAATGTGAATTTGCTTTATGTCAACTGGCTTAAGTGTTTATATAATCCAAAAAGCTTAGCAAGCTTTTTGGGTTTAGTGCAGTGAGAAAATGTTCAGCTTTGAATCACAGAATTGAGCATCGGGTTATGATGATTAAGCTGTGAAAGATTATTATTGCTATTATTATTGGACATTGTTTGTTTTATTCAGTTTTCTTGCGACATGCAGGAATTGGACAGATCAAAGTTGGGACAATCAGATGAGAAGACTATATATGAGGTAAGGTTTTTAGTCTCAGTGAAATTATATTTTGAGAATGACGAAAAGTGAATATTGTTGGATGCTTATCAAGGTGCAGCATGGAAGGGAGCCTGCTAATGATGATTTCTGTTCAATCATGGCGGATGGAAGTTTAGATGATGACATATTGCAGCAGAGAATCCGCAATATTACCAGACAGAGAGAGGATCTCCAGCAGATGGAGGCTGATCTCCGAGCACAGGCAATTGCAAAATCAAGGGTCCTGGAAATGCAGAGCAACTATGATGCTAAAATGACAGCCCATGCCAATGCTGTTGCTAAGCTTGAGGTTTGAATTTAGAATGTGATTCTGAGTATGATTGTTCTGAAATTCAACTTTCAGAGAAAAGAAACAAGTCAAGTTTTAACTGCTATAAATTATAATATGATCTTGATATGATTATAAACATTAAGAAATTTATGTTATCATGTCTTGACCGTTGAAGTAAGTCAATGAGTAAAATCTGTCTTTTTTTTCTTTTGCCACAGTTGAATCCAAGGCATATTGTTATTCATTTTGAAATTACATACTGAATATCTGATGTTTGAATGGTTTACAAAATACCAGTCAGATCCTTTGACACTTGAAATTATTCCAAGCATGCTTCAAGTAGGTTCTACTAAAGGTTCTATCCTTTTGTGACCTTCAATCTGTATTTTGGTTTTATTTGCTTCAATAGGAGCAACTTCATGAAAGTGAACAGACCATACATGAATTGGAAAAGAAAATGGAAGAGAAAGAGAGAGAATTACATGCCATCAAGGTGGATACAGAAGAGGTTTGTTTATTCTGCTTTCGGACGAATTTTATTTTATTTTATTTTAAAATAAGAGTTGCTTTTGGCAAATCGTGTTTAAATTAGCGTTTCTTGTGTTATTTTGGCAGGCCTGGGTGAAGGAAGACCTTCTCAGAGAGCAAAATAAGGAACTGGCAAGTTTCAGGTGTGTGTTTGTGTTTTAGTCTTAATGTCTTTTTATTTGCCATAAACATAAGCCTAAAAGGATCACCATTGATATGAGTGTTTTATTTACTTTTCTTATCGCTGTGAGATTAAGAACACTGAAGTTTTTAAACCTATCCAATGGTTGAGTTAATATGTTAGCTTAGTTTTTATCTCTGAATGGCATTTCCCAAATAATTAGCAGTGTCTTTTGTTTGCGTCTTTTTTTTTTAATACATTAAACTCACTGCTGAGGTTTGAAACCATCCGAAAATTTTCCTGTTCTTTGTCTTATGGCAGAAGAGAACGTGATCATTCAGATGCTGAGAGAGCCCAACATATAAAACAGATACATGATCTTCAGGAGCATGTTCAAGAGAAAGAGAGGCAGCTTATTGACTTGCAGGAACAGGTCTACACATTTACTTAATTCTAAAGCACCTTTTTATGTTTTTAATTCCGGGGTTAAGCTGTGAATATTCTGTTACTCTGTCCATGGTAAGCATCTGTAGGTTATTGAATTACAATACTTACTTTAAGATGAACTAAATTTACAAGAACAGATTTGTTTGTGTTGGAAATTTAAGCCATGCAACAATTTCAATTAACTGTAATGTCGACTGTTAGAAGACAGCAAGCTCCATTTTCTTATGGTAGTCTTATTCTTCAGTATAGGGCTGCTCAAGAAGCCATTATTTATAAGGATGAACAGTTGAGAGAGGCCCAAACTTGGATTTCACGTGTCCAGGAGATGGATGCTTTGCAGTCAAGTACAAACCACTCCTTACAGGCTGAATTGCGAGAATGTACAGAGCAATATAACCAGCTCTGGCATGGATGTCAGAGACAGGTTGATGAGCTTTTAGTTTCTTGTTTCCTCTTTTCTCTCTTTAAACAGATTTGATGTTGTTTTCAGCGAATCTAAATTGACCTTGTTATTGGTTGTTAATGTTAGTTTGCAGAGATGGAGAGACTTCATTTACATACAATACATCAGCTTCAACTTGAGCTGGCTGAAGTGAGAGAGAGGAATGGTTCTTATACTGATGAATTGCATTTATCCCAAACAGATTCAAAAGAGTTTTCTCAATTTGGTCAAAATAATGGAAAACAAGTGGATCCTAATGGAACTAGTGCAACAAATTGCAATACTGGGGTCATTTCAAATGGGGCTTCAGACAATGTTCAATCATTTGTTTCATCTGGCAATGTGCCAAATCCGGTAAGATTGCTGGCTTTTCTGAGGTGTCATTGGTGAGATGGTGTCGTAATCAGAATTCTGAAATTTAATTTTTTAACCTTCTATATTATAGCTGTACACATTTCTTCATATTTCATTGGCAAAATATGATAACAGTTGTAGCTTTAGTTTCAATTGAAGTTGTTGATCTCTGCACCCTTCCCCTCGCTCCCCCTTTCTACCTTTCATCTAATGTCTCGTTCGAGATGGTGCTCTTAAACTTATTTTAGTAGGTTTTAGTTCTAAAACTTAGGTTATTATTTACTAATAGTCAATTTGTGATCTTTTTGTCTTGTCTGTAACTCAGTTTTATTACTTCATCTTTTTGTTCCCCTAAAATGACTTGTGTTTACTGTCAGAATCAGGATGACAATGTTCCCAGTTTTCCAGTTGCTCCACTTGGGATGCCTACATACCTCCCACCTGGGCAGGTGTCTGCTTTGCATTCATTTGTCATGCATCAGCAGGGGACTCCCCATTCTGTGGCATCTCATGTTGGACACTACTTAATGCCAGCAACATCATCCCTCCAACAGTGGCAGAACCAACTGGTATGGTCAAACCAATGTATTATCAATTCTTTCCCACGGTTTTCCTTTTTATATTAATGGATTTTCATTTATCAGACTTCATCAGAGGGTTTCCGCCTATCTGCACAGAATCATCTTCCACCATCCCAAAGGGATCAAAACCTTGGGAGTTCGGATGTAAAGTATGAATATGAAATGTCTGTCAATGGACAAGCCATTCATCCAGACTATCTGGATCATATAAGCCAAGGGCCAAAGCCCAATTCTGTGATATCTTCATCTGCTGGGAAAGCACAGGTTCTTTAAATCAAGAGGATTCTACTCACTGTGCTCAGTGTTGTTATTATCTGTTATTTTGACTTATTAATACCGTTGCTTTGCAGGTCCATGAATCAATCAATGCAAATTACCTTGTTGACCCCCAATCTGAGCCAACTTTGCCGCAGGTTTCTTCACAATTTCAGGATTCGTTAAGATTGAGCTGTCAACTGAAGGTCTGTCAGTTTGGCTAGTTTTCAAGCAGTTGGAAAACTTTCAGTTCTAACCTCTACTTAAATTTGAACTGGACAGGAACAGAATATTCTGAGCATCAATAATCATGTGCCGGAGGACCAAATTCCATCAGAAGAAGCAAGTACTGCTGCTGCTGCTGCTTCCAGCCCATCTCCTTCTGATACTTCAGTGCATCCTGTTAACCTCCATGAAACAACAATCGACAATGGAACTGGTGCTATTTTGCCTGAAAAGCTGGTCTCAAATGCGCAGACTAATATCTTGATATCAGTGAAGACTTCAGAGACCGCTCTGCTTGATGAAAGATCATTGTTGGCTTGCATTGTTCGCACGATTCCAACTGGTGGCAGAATTCGGATCAGTTCCACGGTTGGTCTACTAATAAATTCTCTTGGCTCTAGTTACTATGGCATTAAGCCTGTACAAATGGGGTTTGACCTGTATCTGTCAATTGCAGCTACCAAATAGGCTGGGGAAAATGCTTGCACCTTTACACTGGCATGATTACAAGAAACAGTATGGAAAGCTGGATGACTTTGTAACCAAACACCCTGCGGTTTGTTTTTGCAACTTTGACTTCTTTTGTAAGTATGCGGATTATACTTTCTGAAGATTTGAAATTGTGATTTCAGTTATTTCTGATCAAGGGAGATTATATTCAGCTTCGAGAGGGAGCACAAGAGATGATAGCAGCCACTGCTGCTGTTGCTAAAGTCGCTGCAGCAACTGCAGCCTCATCTCCTTACTCCTCATTTTTGCCTTCTGTTGCTGTTACTCCGATGGCACAGCCTAATCGACTAAAGAAGGTTCTCCCATCAGTTGATTCCAACCATGTGAAGAATGAGAATGTTGCTTTCAAGGAGTATGCAGTCATCTCAAAAAATGCAGCTGATGATCATTCACAGCTGTTAGGAATGCAGAATCAGCATCCCAATGGCATTTGTTTTGGTGTGGCTGGAAGTATCTCAAATGTAAAAATATTGAGCAAATCTAGAGATCTAACTGAAATTAATGGAGCAAAATTTGAGAGATCAAGTGTGATAAGTGTTGAAGGCAAGGCCTCTGGTCATGGGACTTCTAATTCAAAATATGTTGGAAAACAGCAGGGCAGGTATGTGGCTTAAAACCACGCAGATAGCTTAAGGTCATTTATTAGTATGTGTTTATGCCTTTAACTTACGAAGCTTTTAACTGTCTTGTACCATGGCAGGGCAACTGGGGCAGCATTGTCTTCTAGAAGATAGTGAGTGCGTGTACCTCAATTGAGTTATTGTTTAATTGTTGTGTTATATATTCTTTATACGTACATTTTGTTTTCCACTACAGCTTTTTCACTAGTAATTCTAATTTGCAACAAGTTAAATTTGAAGCATTTAATATAATGAAGTACTGTGATTGTGCACTACTGCAATAAATTACTTGTTTTTCCTTCCCTGCTGGATTGATTGAATGTCTGAGGTTTATGTGGCATGCCCGTCTGAGATATAGATAATCTGTTTGTTGCACTAAGCAGTTGTAGAATTGTATAGGCTTGTTATATATTCAGGGCAGGATTATTAGGATCATAGCAGTTAACTCGGCCTTAATAAAGTTATGCTAGTTTGTCGTTTTAGCATATATGAATTTCATAGTTTTTGTAATCATCATTTAACTAAAGTAATTTAGAGATTTACCTATATCGTTGTGTTCTGGCAGGATTCGCCGAATTGCAATCTTAAAAGTTGTGGGACATGCATTTTGCGGATTGCAAGCATATTGGGATATGATTTGTAGTTAAATGTTTCTTCTGATCTTGGTAATCACCAATCTTTTGCACCTGAGAAAATTCTCCGATTGGAAGTATAAGCTGACTATTTATTTTATATTGTTTTGTGCCATACGGCCCTGTTGTCTGTTAGAAAAACACTGCTTGTTCTTGTCATACTGGCTTCACGTTTATATTTCCTGCGTCAGTATCCTACCATCCATGCACCCATTTGCAACTGTCCATCTGGGAGTTTCTACTCGTTCCAGTATTTGTGAAATTCTTAAGCAAATAAGGCAATGGTGATTTGGGTCACTTTCAGCCAGCTGCTTGGTTTGCCTTTGAGAGTACTTATGAGGAAATTACGATAGAATGCAATCAATTTCCATAATTAAAAAAAAAGAAGAAGTCAAAAAAGTATCGTGAATAGTTCTTTGCTCTAGTTGATGTATTCCGCATCGCAGGGTGTCGGCAGTGAGATGGGACCAAGTAAAAGCCTTGTAAGGTAAGAAAGTTGTTCATTTCAGGGGACGTAACACGGTACTCATAGAAGGTTTAATCTGCGGGTAGAGAAAGCCAAGGTTTTATGCTAATGCTTCAGCTTTACAATATAAGGTTTTTGAGTCGAGCCTCACTATGGTTAAAAGAAATTTAGTCATGATGATGAATTGGAGACTCGTCACAATCACTTTGCTTCAGTTGTAAGATTATATATGCAAGATAACTTTGAATGAAAACACCATTTTAGTCAAATAATAATAGACAATATATTGCTGAGGGATTCATGAGCGCAACAGAACTAAGACAACTGATAAAAAAAAAAAAAAAACTACTTAGCTCTCCACGTTAGGCCATGGCTTGGCCACTTTTTTCCCCCATTTTCCATGGCATCAAAAAAAGCAGCCAAATGCAATGGGACAATTTGAGGCAGAGATGTACTGGAGGAGCAGTACACAATATGAACACCAGGGTATTAGCCATGTTAACATCATATAAGCCCTCATGCTGTCAGTCTATCCCTAGGCATATGGTTTCGAAAGCCTTCACCAGCACCATCGTCTGATTGAGATATCTCGTTTGTTTCCTTGAAGTTCATTAATTTGCTACCAAGCCCAGTTTGCACGCACTGATACAGTGCTACTAGGGACAGAAGGATTTTAAACCCCACTTGTGGTTCGTTGAGTTGCCGTTGTTGGAGACGTAATTACTATTGGCTGCTGTGGATGCTGCTTCTGATCGCTCAACTGGAAAGGCAACTTTGGAGCTAAGAAACCTGGATGCCGGTTAGCCATTGCAGCTTTTGCAGACTGAACATGTTGCTCTTGCTGCACTGCAGACTGTGGAGTCATCTTTAATGTTTCACGAATGAGATCAAATAAAGTGCATTTCTTAGTTTTTAAATGTTTCACGAATGAGCTCAAATGGCAAGTTGTTGATGCTTGCGGCCTTGCCTGTACATCAGCAATTTTAGCTAAGATACCCTAGTTCTTCCATCATGCTGGCCCATGGCCCCTATTCCTTTTATTTCATTAAATTAGTCAGATCAGACCAATAGTAAACAATCATTCATCTCTTTTTTGAAATACTGGTAGAAAAGTATTAATAGGCATGTGTTCTTTTTCGTTTTTTCCTGATACTGTCATTGAGATTAATGCATCTCTGATAACACAGAAAGCCTACAAATTGAGCACTAAACCGGTAACGAAAATGCAAGAAAAAAAGCGATTTTATTTAATGCTTTACTCGTGAGGTGCTGAATTCTCATACCACTTTATAATTCCTCATAACCCAAGAATAAATTTTCTTGTAAAGAACTCAATTTAAGGAGTAGTGATCAAGAAAACCACTCAACGAGCAGCAACCCATAGATGGCCATAACCTTTCCCTATCATTTTCAAAAGAGATACAAGAAAATACTAGAAGGCACCGTGAAGCATGAAATGTGTAGCATGCAAACTTTTTCTAGCATCAAGGAATGAGTGAATGGCATTGATTTAAACTTTCAGTTAGACGATCAAAATCAGACCGCAGTTGGACAGCAACATTTGGTATGGTATAAGTGAATGAGTGATTTAAAGACGGTCACTTCCTTTGGTACAAAAGAATATTAAACCCCCACTCCACCCCCGGTTTTTTTATAGGAATAATATATAATTTTTTTATTTATCAAAATAGGCCGAAATGAGATTATTTATCGAAATAGGCCAAGTTTTCAATTCAATTGAGAAATTACCATTTGAAACGACGAATTCTCAATTTAATTGAGAAATCGCCAAATTAAATGGTGATTTCTCAACTCATTTTGAGAAATTGTCAAATGAAATGACGATTTCTCAATTAATTTCACTCAAATTACAAAATTTCGCAAAATCCGATCGCCGGAGCCGATTGCAATTGGGAAATCACCATGTGATATGGCGATTTCCTACCATGTATAATTTTTTTTTCAATTATTTGTTTTTTTTGTCATCTTATGATTTGTTTTGTTTTGTTTTTTTTTTAATTATAAGGGTCACTCGTGACCCTTATAATACAAAATGCAGAGGGATTTCTGTCATATCCCTCAAGGTCACAGGTATTTTACCCGTGACCTTTACATAATTGAAGGTCTGAGAGAGCCCTCTATAAAAGGGGCTCTCTCATTCCTCTTGATAATAATAAAAAAATTCTCTTTGTTTTTTAATCGTTTAAAAAAAAATTCGAGAGAATATAATCAAGTTACGGTGTTATTGAAAGTTAAATAATCGCGTTACAACTTTTTTACAGGTATGGTTAAATTTT
>JBBYHO010000020.1:8346675-8356832 GCA_038382025.1 Adansonia gregorii | reverse complement strand
GATCTCATCAACTTTTTTCATATCAGAAGGAATCTGATTCTCATGCATTAGTCTCATCAACTTTTTTCATATAAGAAGGAATCTGATTTCCATGAATAGGTTTCATCAACTGCAGAAATCACCTTTCTCATGCAATAGTCTCGTCAACTTATTTCATATCAGAAAGAATCTGATTCTCATGCAGTAGTCTTATCAATTTATTTTATATCCAAAGAAATCTGATTGCATGCATAAGTCTCATCAATTTATTTCATATCAGAAGAAATCTGAATCCCATGCAGTAGTCTGATCAATTTTTTCATATCAGAAAAAATCTGATCATTTTGCATTAGTCTTACCAACTTATTTTATTTCAAAAAAAATTTAATTTTCATACATTAGTCATGTACTTTCCAATATAAATAAAACCTAAAAATAGTCATGTACTTTCAAATATAAATAAAATCTAAACTGTGAGACGTAATACGAAATCGTCACATGAATTGATGATTTCTGAAAAAAAACAAAAAAAAACCCAAAAATTGAAAAAAAAAATCAATGGTGGGAAATCGCCATGTGATATGACGATTTCTCAATTGTAATCGGCTCTGGCGATCGAATTTTACGAAATTTTGCAATTTGAATGAAATTAATTGAGAAATCGTCATTTCTTTCATTTGACGATTTCTCAAAATGAGTTGAGAAATCGTCATCTGATTTGATGATTTCTCAATTAAATTAAAAAATTAATCTATTTCGATAAATAATCTTATTTTAATAAATAAAAAAAATTATATATGATTCCTATAAAAAAAAGCTCTCCACACCCACCCCGAACAAAAAAAAAGTACTAGTAAAAAATGGTTCTTGCTGCGCTGCGCAATTCATGAGAGACGATGTCGTTTTAGTTAAGGTCGATTCCCGTTTAATGTTTCCTAATTGAAATTGGTTTCTACTTGCCATCGAACCAGAAAAAGGAACAAAAAGAAGAACGAAGAAAAAGGAAAACGGAAGGGGCGAGATCAACGATGGGGTACGTATTGAGGGTAAGATTGGCTTCATTCTTCACGGGGGCTGCAACTGCGTCGTTTCTGGGTCTCTACGTCTTATACAAGGATTACAAGGTTGCCCATGAATCCATCGCCCAACAGGTACGCTCTCCATTCCTTTTAACCTTGTTTTGTTTAGTAGCTTATAGGTACCTTCCATTTTTTCTGTGGAATTTACGGGTTAATTTTGAGTTTTCTGTTTTCTTCTCATTTGCAAAATTTTTTACTAAAAGCCTATTATTGTAGAGATAGTTTCTGAAGGTATAGGAATGGTTGGAAACTGAATTTTGGTATTTTATTTGATTTTTTCCCTCTATATGGTCGGTGCTACCGTTTTTTTTTTTGTTTACTATGCATTTGCTATATGAAGAAGGCATTGCATTGCATATTTAGCTGCTTGGAAGATTGGTGATTATGTGGATTGTTGATGGCTAGTATAAAATGTAAGAACGTGGTCGGTTGTTCTTTGTTCTGGTCGTAGGGGATAGGCTGTTGCTGATATCTCTTTAGGTTGTTTTTTGTGGTCTAAATTAGCCCAACCTTAGTTGGATTGGTGAAGAACTTAAGACAGGGTCATCTGTTATTTGGTAATGGAAGCGAAAAATGCTATCTTGGATGGAAAAGGGCTCGATTTTAATGCATAGGGGTTTTCAAAGGCAAAACCTAGTAAAAGCCCCACTGCGTAGTTAACATTGCAAGTCAATGAAACATTGTCTGGGAAACCTTTTAGGGTAAAAGAGATTCGTTTTACTTCTCTATGTATACTTTTGATTCTTTTATTAGTTTTTGCCATTGTTTCAGTCCAATTATCTGAGGCGGTCTCTTCTGTTAATTCTTATTTCCATACTTTTTAGCACTTTTTTTTTTCTTTTCTTCTGGCTATCTATATGTTGTTCCTGATTGTTGGACATTCTTCATCAACAGTTGTTCTTTATTGTGCCTTACAAAACTATTGGTTTACCAACTATAGATGTAATTTCTTCAGGATAGAATGGAATGACGAAAGAACAATAAAACCTGATGTGTGATTTATATGAAAGATTCTAATGCTTGGGACTCCTGATTAGACCCATTCCAATGAGTTACTATTTCCTCTTGAAAAAAGATGAACTACCAAAAGACAAATGATTTGGGTGGACAGTCACCGATGTTTTACGGAACAGAATAATTAACAGAAAGTGAATAGTTTTATTTTCTTAATTTTTTGGTTGCAATTGTGCATTCTTGTCTCTAACCTGCAGCCACTTTTGAGGGTTTAGTTTTGTGCTTAATTTTTTTAACTTTTCCCTTTGTATCAAGGTGAAAAGTCTTCATGAGTCCCTGGATAGGCGAATCTCTCTTCTGGAAAGGTTGAAACAAGGTGAAACTTCACAACATGTGGAAGCAACAGAATAGGTCCTTTGTGGCAAAAAAATATTTTTCCTAAATATGCAATTGGTTCCTGGGTATTGCTTTTTGTTTTTCCACTCATGATAAAAAAATAATTTGTCCTCCTACTATGTACTTCTTTATGGAATGACGGTTTGCTCAGTCAATTGGTACGATTACATCAGTTAATCTGTTATTCTATAATGGATAATTCCGTAATTGGATTTGAAATTAAAGTCTAGGAGAATTCATACTCTCTATAGGTTGCTGCATTTTTCAGTACTCTGTGAATCGCTGCATCATATCTTGCCGATTATTTAGTTCTCTACTCCATTAGTTGTATCATGACTACTAAACTTTACCATACTCTAGTAAACAAATGCTTCCTCGAGAACAACAAATATATTAAAAGCTCTGGATTTGATGAAACCATGATATGTGAACTATGTCTCTCAAATCTGAAACGTAAAAAGCATATGCATATGGGATGAGAAACACTAGAGATGAGTAGCTTGATATGATTTGAAATTTTACTCTGCTGGGGGCAATGACATTATAACTGTAACCTCTACTGTCTAAAACTCTAGCCTCCACCGACAAGCTTTTGACTAAAAATAAACCCCTTAGAGAAAAGCTGAGATGTGTGGACTGTGGAGTGATTATTGTTGTAGTTGCCCTTGAAGCTAATTAAATTACCCAAAGCCAATGTTGTCTACACTGTAGAGTCTAAAGTGCATGTCTTGTATGATTGCAGTAAAAGCTAAAAACCTTCGTTTATGTGTTGTTTACACATTTTTGCATGCTTAGTCATTTAGCCTAACTAGAGATGCCACTACATCCCTCATGGAGGGTCTTCTATCAGCCATAGATTGAGTGCATTGAAGTGCAAGTTCCAGCAATCTGAGGGCCTTTTGTTGTTCATCTTTGACCCAAAGACTGATCTCCTCATCAAGGAAGCAAATGGATTCTTCATTTTCCTGTAGGTTCTTTCTAGTCCACGAGACAATATTTAGGCCATCCTGGAAGCACGGGTCTACAGGCAATTTTCTGCAGAGAATCTCTAGTAGAATTACTCCATAGCTATATACATCACATGTCTCTGTCAATCGAGTCGAGTACGAGTACTCTGAATAGATCCGTAGTAGACAAAAAAAAAAAAGAACTTTAGAAAATATGTTTCTTTATAATTTAGAATCTTTAAAATGAGAATGATTCGTATTTTTTTAAGAAAAAACCTGGTGCTATGTAGCCCAATGTTCCGACGATGGCGGACCTTGTTGAGCTCGAATCTTGATCACGGACTAACTTTGCCATTCCAAAGTCTCCAATTTTTGGTTCGAATTCAGAATCCAGAAGTATGTTATCTGATTTGATGTCCCTGTGGATAATCTGTGGCACGCAATCATGGTGAAGATAGGAAAGGCCATGGGCTATACCAAAAGCAATACGATGTCGCGTATCCCAGTTTAAAACCAATCGGGGTTGGCTCTGGTGAAGCACATCAAAGAGTGTCCCGCCAGGCATAAAGTCAGTGACGATGAATCCATATCCATCTCTAATGCAGTAACCTGCCATCCTCAAAATATTCCGATGCCTAATTAAGCCAAGAGTTATCATCTCAAGTCTGAAGTTTGTGTCAGACAAATTCACTTTCTTGACAGCCCAGTGGTTCCTTGCGTTGGAAGTTCCTGTCCGGTAAACTGTTCCATGTTTGCCTCTCCCAATGATATACTTTTCACTCCATCCTTCGGTAGCACGAATGATATCTTCGATTTTCAAGTTCTCGGGCAGTTCTTCAGTTCTTGATTTTCGTTCATGGAGAAGAGTTTGTTCAAAGGAATGATTATTCTGTAGGCGTCTAACCGCCAATGTATAGATCATCGTGCAAAGCAATGCCACGGAGACCACCACAGCAATAATCAGCCCAGCCAACACCCTTCCCCTGCTGCTGTTGCCTTTCTTAATTTCCCGACAGTAACCAGTTTCATCACCCAGCGGGCAAAGTTCCGGGTTTCCGATGAAACATCCAGGATATGAAGCTACGATCCTCATCCAAACAGACGGTAATTTTCCTTTTAAGTGATTGAATGATATGTTCACAAAGTAGAGGGAGATCATGTTGTTCAAATCTGCTGGTATCTCACCAGAGAAACCGTTGCTTGAGAGATCAAGAATCTGTAGCTTGTCTAGTTTGCCAAGGCATGCAGGGATTTCACCAGAGAGCTTGTTGTTGCTTAAATTAAGAACTGAACTGAAATGGTGAATGTTACTCAAACTACAAGGAATTGGACCTTGAACCATGTTAGCTCCAAGCTGCAGTTCGATTAGACTTTGAAGGGAGGAAAAAGAATCAGGAATAGATCCGCTGAGTTTGTTCTCTTGGAGTAGAAGGTTTTGCAGGTTGGGCAATGATATTATTTCTGAGGGAATATTTCCTGATAGATAATTGGAGCTGAAGTCCAGTTTGATGATCTTTTCGCAATGACCCAACTCAGAGGGAATGCTTCCTGTAAGTCTATTAGAAGCCACCCTTAAAACTTGCAGATTCCCAAGCTTTCCAAGCTCCGGAGGTATAGAGCCAGAGAGCCTATTCCTTGAGAAATCAAGCATTGAAAGATTGGTCCATTGACCGAACACAGCGGGAATCTTCCCTTCAAGCAAGTTTTCTTGGACCTCAAGGAAGTAAATTCCAGGGTTCACTTCCAAATCTGCTGGTATAGGTCCTTGGAGAAGATTGTTACGGAGGACCACCCTTCTGAGGGATAAGCAATTCGCAATATCAATAGGAAAGCTCCCACTGAAACGATTGTTCCCAAGGGCCAAGACTGAAAAATTATAGCCAGCACATATTCCAGAAGGAATCGATCCATTTAGGCGGTTCCCTGATAAATCCAGTCTGACCAAACCAGGAAAATGCTTCCTGAGCTCAAAGTGAACCTCCCCAACGAGATTATTCTGGGCCAAGGATAGGAATCTCAGTTTCTTTAACTGAACAATTTCAGATGGGATTCTACCAGTCAAACTGTTGTTATATAAAGCAAACTGCACCAGGTTGATCATCCTACCGATTTCTTGTGGAATTTGGCCTTCAATATGATTGTTGAATAGAAAAAGAACCTCGAGATTATTGAGATCGCAAATTTCTGGAGGGATGCTTCCTCCAATGAAGTTATGCTGAAGCCTGAGTTCGACAAGTGAACTGCAGTTTCCAAGCTCCGGAGGTAACGAGCCGTTAAGCTTGTTGTTAAAAATAAATAAATAAGTTAAACTTGTAAGATTTCCTATTGACTGAGGGATGTGACCAACCAGATTATTACCTGAAAGAGCAATAATCACCAGCTGTTTGCATTCAGCAATCCTCTCAGAAATAGTTCCATTGAGCTTGTTCCCTGACAGAATAAGCTCTTGCAAGTTCTCCAGATTCCAGAAAGTGTCCGGAATTTCCCCGTCGAGATTGTTTTCACCAAGATACAGAACTTCAAGTTGCAGAAGGCCCTTAAAAGTCTCTGGTGGAATGACCCCTTCGAAATTGTTGTAAGATGCTATAAACGTAGTAAGGTTGTAGCAGTTTCCAAGGGTACGAGGCAAAGAACCTGAAAATCCATTCTCGTGGATCCAAAGATCGAAAATTGCACATGAAGGTGGGAAATCAGGTACTGGACCACTGAGGTTATTCGTGTTCAAATAGAGGAACTTCAAATTTGGTAGAGAAAACATTTCATTTGGAACCACTCCACTTAGAAAGATGTTGTATAGTCCAATATATTCCAGATTGGTGCAAAGACTTACCTCAGGGGGAATTTCACCAGAGAGGGAGTTATAACCCAAGTCAATCCTCCTAAGCCACTTTGACATGAAAATTTGATGAGGGATTGACCCTTCAAGGCCATTATCATTGAGAAGAATGGTATTGAGTCGACCACAGTTTCCCAGCATTTGAGGTATATTACCGCTGAAACTGTTGCCACTGAGGTCAAGAGAGAGCATATGTTTGTGGAGGCAAAGATAAGGGACAGAGTTGTTTAGTATACCAGATAGCCCAAAGCCTGATAGATTCAAGGCCCTGACCTGAAAGTGAAAACTCTTTTTGGAGTAGCAAGAAACTCCCGTCCATTGGCAATGAGAGCTTGGAGAACTGGATTTTTTCCATGGTAACAGAAGTTGAGAGTGTTTTGGGAGGCTGTCAACGAACTGTAGAAGGTAAATTGCAGGTGGAGATAAAGAGGCTGATGAAACAAGGAAAAGAATTAGTGAGCAGATAATATGATACTGGAATAACGACACCATGTTCTTAATTAAAACTTACAATGGAACTTCTCTCGGTGACATTTGGTTTGATTGTCTTAGATGATATATATATATATATATATGTTTTGTTTGGAGTCAAACAGATGTTCTGAGATCTATGGGGTGCTTGAAGTGGCAGCACACGTCTGCAAAAACAAGTTCCAATATGTCTGGTCATTCTCCCGTTGGATTATTACAGCATGTAAAAATCACTACACTTGTACTCAAAAGAGAAACTACTGGAAGGGCTAGGTGAAATCATACTATTTTGATAAAGTAAAATAATGGTGCTGTCTAAAGTATTGAAGGGGTCCATCACGACGAATAAAAATATGATGGTGTACTTTGGAAGATCGAAAAAATTGAGGCCAGCCATGCCCTGTCTCCATCAGACAATGCAATAATATCCGACACTGGATGCCTCAAAATAAGATTAAAAGCACCCTTTGGTATTATTTTTAATGGATTACCAACAAAGCCTCAATGTCTTGAAGAGCAATTTAAGTTGGCTTCTCTGGGGTATGCTGATGATTTTACACTTGGTTGCTAATCAAAGCAAACGTAAAAGATAAAAACCCATCATAACTCACCCAAACCTACAACTTACTAATACGATTTATGAATAATCATGGCTCAAACTCAGATCTCAATGTGCTGAACAATTAATACTTACCATCCAAGCCGTTAGCACATTTCAATTTGAAAAAAGTAGGTCATTTTTAGATCATAATCTTGACACTTTTGAGTCCTTTCACAAATATACCAATAATATACACCGAAGTTGGCTAGCTGGCTCAGCATGGCAAAGAGAAAGAAGAAATGGGCCTAAAAGTCCGTTAGTAATTTGTTACGCCCTATCATAAAAATGCAGTCATTAACTAACACTTTCGATCCTATATGATTTTCTGCTATAATATGGTCGAAAGTCGATCCAAATATGTTAAATAACCTTAATTATATCGGACTTTGTTCTATGTCACAGTAAGAGGAAAGACAATAAAAGCATATGCATTATCTAGTTTGTTACTTTATGAATAGGCCTGATCTAATAGTATATGATATTTTAGATTGATAAACCTGATTAATAAGAGATACACATTCTTAGATAGAGATGTTGAGTATTCGTTTAAATTCAAAAATTGATTTAATATTTTGATGAAAAAAATATTAGGTCAAAAATGAGACTTTTGCAAAAAAAAAAAAAAGAGACTTTTTTTGTAAAGGGGGTTAGACTTTAATTGTAGCATTTAAAGTCTAGTTAGGATAAACTCATTTTTTAATTATATAATATATATTATTTTAATATTTATGTATTATATAATTTATATTATTAAAAAATAAATATTATAATATTATAATATAAATATTAAAAATATATTGTGTGACAGATTTTTTAAAATTTAATAAAATAAAATATTAAATTACTAAAGATTAACTTGTTAAAAAATATGTTTTTTTTTAAATTAGAAAAAATATGATACTAGTAGCAAAAGCAAGTTGAAACTATCTATTTATAAATATGAGCAGACAGTAGGTAAACTTTGAAGCTTATATTTTGGACAAACAGAATTTAGATAAATATAAATAATGTTAATATCATGCTTAAATTTTGCTCAATAAGTAAATATCTTTATTTTTAGATATGTTTAAAAGAATTAAAAAATTAATTTAAAAATATATAATATGTAATAATTTCTTAATTTTATTAATAATATTCAAAAAATTTTATTATATATATATAAAAACAAACTCCTAAACTATTGAAAAAAACAAATCACCAAATCTAAAAGATAAGATAAAAAGGTCAAAAGTGTGAGGACCGTGTGGTCCCTTGGGTATGCAATGCAAGCAAAGCCCATGTCCCAACCACATGCTTTACCAGTGAAATCCAAAACAACTTTGCTGTCTTTGACTACAAATTAAGAACAATACAAACCCTTAATAACTCTGAATTGGGGGGGGGGGGGGGAATGAAAAGAAAGGGCAAAAGCTTTATTTACTTGGCGATGGTAGCTTAGAAATTGATCAATCAAAATTAGATCCATCAATCTCAAATATATTTATATGAATATAGTATATAATTTTTAATATATATTTTAAAATTTATAAAATAAAAATAATTAATATATTAAAATTTACATAAATATAAAATATATCAAAAGCAGTCTATAGCCTCTCTGTTCTTCTGTTTCCTTGCAGAAGATGCACGTCTCCCCCGCACTCGCTCCACCTACCAGTGTATTTGACTATTTCTATACAACATAACGCACTTTTTTTTTTTTTTCACATGATTTGTTGAACTAAAAATTAGTTAGAGAAGCAAGAGTTTGGTGAGCAAAAGGAACATGATTAGACATAAGTCATCTTGTCGCTTACAAGAAAATTATATTCGACAGGTTTCGAATCCTTTCTCTTATTTCATTCTCTTAAACTTTAGCATCTTTTTGCGATATTAAAAAAAAAAAAAAAAGAAACTCTTTCGCTTAAACATAAAACGGATTGTTTCCCTGACGTAATTAAGCTTGCAATAGAATCAAAAGCACAATTTGGTTATCACTCTATAATATATTTAATAAATACATATATTTAAAATGTGTATTATATTTATATTAAAAATTTTAATATACTTAATAATTTTATTATCTTTAATCAAAAAAATATTAAATACGACCTCAAATCCCATTTTAGTTGCTTTGCCTTGTCTCTCACTGTCATTAATCAATGCATTCTCAATCTTTTTTTCCTCCCATTTTGACCTCTTTTTCAGTACCAAATTTGCTTTAAGGGTTATTTACCCATATCCAAAAATCTATTTAATATTTAAGAGAATTTGAATAAAAATATTATGTTTAAAAAATAAGATTAGTTAAAAAAATTAGGTATGATTAAAGAAATAGATCAGGCGTTGGGTCCAACTTTCAAACCTTGAGCTTGGCCAGACCTGACCCACTTTATTATTACATTATGTATATATTTATTTTATATTTTATATATTATATAATTTTTATTATATAAATATAAATATACATATATATAATATTATAATATAAACTTTAAAAATTAAGTCAAATTGTTTATATTTATAAATTTAATAAAAAAAAATTATTAAATTAATAAAAATTAAAATTTTTAAAAAATATATTTTTTAAAAAATAAATTATAAACAAAATATAATATACGGGCTTAAACGGATTTATACTTTTTATTTACAAATATAAGTGAATCAGGACAAAATTTAAAGCATATTTTTAAGTAAGATCAGACTTAAACAAACATATTTAATTTTAATACTATACTTAAATCTAATTCAAATCCGACCTGACTCGACTCATAAGCAGGTTTACTCAACACATCTCTCTTTTTTTGTAAATTAAACAATTTGTAAACAATACAACACTGTTTTCGCAAAAGGTTTTGTGAAATTTCATAGAGAAAGAAATCAAATATTGAGTTTCTGTCAGAAGTACCATTACA
>JBBYHO010000020.1:8324547-8346575 GCA_038382025.1 Adansonia gregorii | reverse complement strand
TGTTTTCGCAAAAGGTTTTGTGAAATTTCATAGAGAAAGAAATCAAATATTGAGTTTCTGTCAGAAGTACCATTACATGTTCAACTTAAAATAAAAGTACCCAAAAGAAATATTCATAGTATTCTCATCTTTAATTTATTGATATATTTGAACTTAAAATTAACATATTAAAATATAATTATTTATATTTTAGCTTAAAAGCTGGACATAATATAATTTTTCGAGTTTATATAAAATTAAATCTTATAATTAAATTTTTTATATGTATTAAAAAATATTTTTAATATAAATAATTTATTACATGCTTTTAAATATTATATTTTTAAAAAAATATTTTATTCTTAATAATGATAAATTATAATTTTTAATAATAATTTTTCATTTCACTATTTTTTTAAATTAAATTTTGTCAGAATTGCTTTTTTAACCCATAATCAGTCGTAGCTCCCGACTCCAATCTAATCCCACTTCTATCAAATTTCGAGTACTATTACATCGGTCCATAGATAAGATCAAGAAATTCTCTTTCTTATCCAAAATAAGTCCCTACCTTTTGATCAAGAAATCCGCATTGAATGTTTGAACTAAGTGTCTATAAGTTTTTTAATCTAAAGTATTATATAAAATTTTTATTAATTAAATTGATAAAAAAATAAATTTAATTGATAAAAATTTTAAAATAAAAAATTAACTTGATATATTTTTTATAATTTAATTTTTTAATTTTATATTAATATCAAATATATATTTTAATTAAGTATTTTAATATATTTAATATTAAAATTATTTAAAATATTTAAAATTTTATTAAAATAAATGAATAACATTCAATTAATTTAATTAATTAAATTGATTAAACAAAAAATATAAAACATGTCAATGTGCCATCAAATCATGACCTTCTCTGACTTCATTAATTAGATTGACTGGCAAGTGTTGACTTCATTGATGTTAAAGGAAAAGTATGCGTAGGCACCCAGGCGGTGGGTGTTATGGAAGATTGGGTGCCCAAATCATGTCGGTGTTTGGGTTTCCAAAGTGATAAATTAAATTAAACTAAAGAAAAAGTTGAAGGGGTTTAGATTTAGTGCGATGGTGTTTTGGCTTTGGCATGCAGAAAACGACAGATGCCACAATAATGAGATGAGGGTTGAACGAGTGGGAGAGAAAATGGTTTTTACTACTTTGTTTGCTCCCTGTGCTGATGCGAATGTTGGAAACATGGAAGCAACGCGATGGCCAAGAATGGCGGCAACCCATCCCTATATCTAAATCTAAATCCCCATATTCACATCATCTTGGTTTTAGGGTCTGAAAGATTTATAAGGTGGTGGTTTCCTTTGAAGAGCAAAGAGGGTAAAAGATAATCATTAGCATAATCTTGGATTTAAATTTCTGCCTTCTGTCGCTGTCTGCATATTCAAAAGTGCATAGAGTTTAGACATTTGAGGAGGTTTAAGTATTTTTTTTTTCAAGTTTGGGGGGGTGAATTTGATGCAAAAACAAGTTTCCCAAATAGGGAAAGTGGATTCATTATGAGCATGGCTGGCTTTAACGTTTCAGACAAGGCAGCCAAAGAAAGCAGTAGCATTGAAGCTACTGATTTCGTTGTGAAGCTGCAAAGTAGTAAATTATTGCCTTGCAATAAGATGATGATGGTTCACCATGATAATCATCATCACCGTCCACTTCCAGCTTATGGAATTAGCCACGGTAATGTTGATGCTATTTGTCCCACAGGTAATAACAACAACATGCCTAAGACCAGTAACATATACGATGTTTCTCGTAGCAGTGATTCTGGTTCTTGTGCTGCTGTAGTTGGTGCAAGGATTCTGCAGCCTTTTGACATTTCTCCCACTGCAACATCTACTGCTCACACCGCTTTCAAATCCCCAGGTGGAAGAAATTTCCTTGATTTTTTTTTCTTCTAATCAAATTTAGAGTGCATGATATATATGTATATATATGCTTGTTCTTAATTCTATCTTTTCCTTCCCTTTCTTCCCTTCTCTGAAAATTTACATCTCTATTAATGAATTTAAGAAAAAGAACATCTTTATTCAATGAGCAAGCCAACGAGACTGAGAGAGAGAGTGAGAGAGTATAGTTTTATCTGTTTGATTGAGCTGACGCTGTGGGTATTTTGGATTTATGTAACAGAAGGGATGGCGCCATCTTTAGAGTTTCCCTTTACAAGTGCGCAGTGGAAGGAGCTTGAGAGACAAGCTATGATATACAAGTACCTGAAGGCTTCTATTCGTGTGCCCCCTGATCTCCTCAGTCCCATAGCCGGAAGCCCCTCAGTTCGAGTTGCTTCCCACTCCGCCTGTAATCTCCCTCTTTCTATTTGCGTTAATACCCTTTTTATTCATCAATTTCTGTCATCTTTACCGATGGGATGGGATGTTCTGCTTGAATGAGAAAATTTGTCCGTTTGTTGGCTGACAGGATATTCACTAAGTGATGGTTGCTTTTCTATCTATGCCAAGAGATGTAAGATTTTTTCTTTTCTGAAAGAACTTCGTTGTTTTTGCTGTGGGCAGTGGATAATGGTGCTCTAAGTCTGAGGTTCTCGAGTGGAGGGGATCCTGAGCCGGGGAGGTGTAGGAGAACAGATGGAAAAAAATGGAGGTGCTCTAGAGATGCTGTGCCTGACCAAAAGTATTGTGAGCGTCACATGTATAGAGGTCGTCCCCGTTCAAGAAAGCCTGTGGAACTTCCTAACAAGAAGACCCGCCATACCCAAACTCAAGCTGTTCCTTCATCTTCCTCCACTATTCACAATAAGAATGCTTCTCCGTCTCAGTTTGTTGGAATTCTTACTCAGCCGTTTCAGGAGAATCAGACCACTTATTTTGTTGATAGGCCAAATGAAAAAGCTGCAACGTTTTGGCCTGTGACCTCTGATTCTTCCTGCAAGAAACCTAGGTGAGTTCAAACTATTTGAGCTCTGATTATATTTTCTCCATCTCTAAGTTGGCAATCTCCTTTTTTCTGATTGAAGGAATTGGGACTGGATTATGAATGAGCAACTCATTGGCCCGGCTTCATGTGATGAACAGTGGCATTATTTCATGCAAATAGGAACAGCTACTGCCAGTTCTGTCTCCACCGCTGATAACTCCTTTGTTCTTTATCAAAATTATTACAAGGAACCTGTGAAGTTGAATTCATACGCAAATTTGAATGCTGCAGAAGATCAACGACGCGCTAGTTGCCAGTTGTTTCTCAACTCTGAAATAGTCGCACTAGAAAAGTCCCCGGAAGGTACACCAAGGGACTTTATTGATGCGTGGTCTACTGGTGTATCAGATGGCCAAAATGCTCACTCTCGAACCGAAACCTCTGTTCCCTCTAAAGGGAAACTCCCTCTTTCATCGCTCTTTCTATCGATTGGAGTCAATAACAACAGGGATGAGGAGATGGGTCCTATTCATAAGGGGTTAGGAGTCACCGAGTATTATCAGAACCATGAATATGCTTCCAACTCACACCTTTCAAGCTGGTTACCCCCTGCCTCTTGGGCTACTTACACACCTGGAGGCCCACTCGCGGAAGTTTTAAGGCCAAGCAAGAGCGCCACCGCCACAGCAGCCACGGAAGGCAGCTCTAATCAATCATCTCCCGTCATCGGAAATGGAACTTCTTGTAGTCCGACGGTGTCCGCAATATCTTCACCATCTGGTGTTTTTCAAAGAAATCTTGCTTCATTGTCTGATAGCAGTGGTAGTAGCAGGCCAAAACTTACCGGTTCAGGAGCCAAACCTGAGAGCGGGTTGATGTGGCTTAAAGGAAATTACCACAACGTCACCGTCTTTTCGGAAATGAACCAAAGAATTGGCTAAAAACGGATATGTTTTTATGTGTTGGTATTTTTTCTAGTTAATTACTTGGAATTGGCAAAGCATGAAACATTTCAAGTATTGTACTTATTCTCACTTTTCATTTTACTTATATTTTTAAAATGTCAAGAAGATAAAATGAAAATTTTGAGATAAAAGATATGAAAGGCAAAGAAGTCATAGGAATATCTTGAAACCTTTTTGTGATGGAAATTTGGTGGCTTTAATTCAACTTTTTCTTTGAGTACATTATTCCCCCCAATCCCTCCCACCCAAAAAATAAAAAAGGAAAAATTTTATGGTTTAAGTTACTAACAGTTGAGACCTGCTTGAAGCTCCTTCTACCTTAGTAAATAAGAGGAGGGCTTCATCGACGGGCTGGTATCATAGCCCTATTACGGGTTAAAACGCTTGGCAAGATTTCTGGGGCTTGATTATGTGACAATCTGCTAACGCGCGGCGTGCCAGCCTTGGAGTTGGACTGGCTATGAGTTACACTCTCATGTGGAGCAACCCTTTCAAGAAAATAGATCTAGTCTGTTGATGAGGTCGGAATATTTCTCAGCCCACCTGTCACAAACAGACCACCTTGTGGAGACTGGCTGATTGGCGTAACCTCATCTAACCCTTTTATGTCACGGCCTCAACCAAGCGCTGGTTGATCTGACTCGAATATAAGGTAACTGTAATACTACACTTGTTGTGTTGAGGACAGTCCATTGATTTTGTATAATTAGGTGCGTCTGCCAAGCTTTGTTTACCTTTGGATATGCATTTTAGAGTTATTTAACTTGCTTTCATGAAGAATGGTGTCGAACACTACATAAAATTTGATCTTGTGAGCTGCTAAAATAGAATTATTGATGATTTATTGAGTTGCAGTATCTTTATTCGCTTGACAAAAGCTTCTTTCCTGCTTTTGCAATGTCGTCGTTTTGTAGGACATTCCTGCTTTCTTTAGATAAATACAAAAATTTATACTTCATCCAAATTAAAAAACCTAATGTAATCATGCAGGAACAGGAAAAAAGAAAATTTCAAAATGCCATGACGGCCAAGTTCAAGGGGTTTGACGGGTGTTATTTTCTTGTACTGAAAATGAAGGTTCCAAAATGTTTATGTAAGACAACTAACTTTGATTGTTTAGTTTTCTTAGTCGTCCCAGTGAGGTTGCTTTGGTGAACTTGCTAATAATTACTTATGCTGATAATTAGAAGGTTTAATCCTTGATTGCTAAAAAACATACTTCTCAAGCCACTGTCACAATTGACTGCCCATCAACTACATGCAGTTCTAGGCCTAGCTTTTCTCATTGGAATAAAAAAAATATTTTGGCCTTTGTTCTTCAACTCAAGCAATGGAGCCACTCCCTTGGCTTTAATTACCTCAACCACTTCCTAAGATCATTTGTTGAAGGTGGAAAGATTTCTTCGCCAAGACTATCTGCATAACAAGAAGACATGATGGATTTGTGCTCCATGCCAAAATGGCCTCCATGAGTGCTCTTATAGCTTGGACTTCCCGAGGTATAATCATAAACTTGATCTTTAATGCTCCCGTCAACACCGCTACATTGGTCAGGAACTGGGAATGACAGACGTTTTTTGGCAGATCCCAATTTCTCCCTTTCCGGGGTTGAAGAAGGCCTCTGCTTCGGTGCACTTTGTGACCGAAACCGAGCCTTAGTAGATGCTGTAGCGGCCATGTAGTTAGGCACAGCGGCAGCGACGATCCCAGCATTACCACTCATTCTATAATTGTAGGATCCTGAGTTCGGTGTATAAGCTGGTGATGGGTGGCTCTTCTCTTCTTTGAGGTATCGAGGGCTGGTTGAGTAAACTTGGAGAGGCTTTGCTTTTATCGGAGATGGTGTGATTGAGTGAATGGCGGGGAGGCTATTGATGGCTTTGTGGTGGAGAGGGGACGCGACGAAAATGGAACTAGGCCTTTGTTGTTGGTAGCGATTTTGACAGTTGGGTTTTAGGGAATGCGGGGCTGAGTATGAGTATGGCCTAGAGGTGTCGATTTCAACAGTTTTTATGGGATCTATATGGTCAGATGACATTCTGCCCGTACTCATCTCCCATGGCCTCCTTGTTGTCCGCCGATCAACCCATCTGGTTTTTCCGTCAAGCTCTTCCTCACTCTCGACGGTGTCTCTGTCAATTTTCCAAATCTTTTTTTCACATGAAACAGATGCAGAAAATTGGTGTCATCAGTTATTTCGTAAATTCAGCAAAGAACACCTCAGTCATGTGAAGGCAGGTCAGAGATCGAAATAACAACCTGGTGAGAGAAGGCTTGAGCAAGAGTCTTTTCACGTTTCAACGTAGCTTGCTTTCTCTTCTGCAAAATGGCCTGAATCTCCGCCAATGTTTTTGGGCGCTCGTCCCAATGGATCGAATCATCAACATTTCTGCTATCTTCTCTAGACTGTATCACAAAGTTACAAAGGCAAATAAACAGAACAACACAAGAAGTTGCGGTTGAGTTGAAACTCAAAACAAGTCATCTTTAAGTAAGTAGTATTTCTTACAATGGACTTCCTGTCCACAGGATGCGAGCTCCATAAGCTGTTGGGATCACTCCCCTCATGCACAGAAAGCCTCTTACGTTGATCACGCACGCGGGCTTGCACTCGAACCATAGCCTCCATGCATCTGAGAGTAACATTTGCCCGCTTTCGAACATTGTGGCCTCTCACTAAGGCTTGCAGCTTCACCAGCCCCTTGAGTGCCCGAAGAGCTCTCCTTGCCTTTCAAAAACCACAACTATTTTGTCATTAATCCAAATATCTTTGCTTATGATAAACAGTCAAAAATTGCAGAAGAAAACAAAACTCATTGCTATTTTGTTACCAGATATCCTCTGAAAGCTGTCTGTATAATAATAGCAGCGAAGTGTTCTCTGAAGAAAATGGAAGGCGTTGTGAGCCGAACAACTTCAACAGCTGCTTGTGCTGTTGCTACTGCTGCTTGAGCAGCTGCTGTGGTGGCTAAGGCCACCGCAATGGCATGTGATCTTTGCTCATCTTCAGGAATGGAGTTAAGTGCTGAGGTTTCAGAATTTGTCGTCGCTTTAGCAGTGTCTGTTGTCGCTAAGGTGCTCGCTTCACTGTGTTGTATCACTGTTTCCTGATACGAAGCCTTCTTTAAAATCCATCTTCGTTTCCCTCTTTTCTGCGTGAACCAAGAAAAAACCAAAATTGATTCGAGTTCATCACATGCAGAAACATTCAAGGGAAAAAAAAAAAAAGAAAAGAAATGTGACGAAGAGATTAACCTTCTCTTCTTCCTCTTGTTCGCCATCTTCTCTCCTACAGCTCTTCTTCTCATTTGCCTTGCTAGGCGACCTAAAAGCTTTCTTCAAAGCAGTCAACCAAGAGTTCCCTCCAATCTTCCCCATGGAAGAGTTTGACACAAAAAGCAAAGCTAAATTAAGTCTGCAGCTACATGTAACTGAGAATAGTGGAGCTTTATTTCATGGCCTCATAGGAGCTTTTCTCCAGAGGCGATGGGAGTAGTTGGTATCTTTAAATGCAAAAGGCTGAGATATAAATGAAAGGAAAAGAAAACAAAAAATTATGTTAGCTGACTGCAACTGGGCATAGAGGAGCTTATCGCATTGCTGGCTTAGTCCTTTTGCATTATACTAAGCTTTATAAAGTTAAATATGCGCAGTGTATTTTGCTAAATGATTATGGTGTTTTCTTGTGGCGTGAAGAACACTAATGGAATTGTGTGTCAGGGCAGCTGTTTCAGACAACATGAGAAAAAAAAAAAAAAGTCGCGAGTTAGCCTCGATAACGCTGAAAGTTTTGATGGACATTATCAGAGTCCAGCAAAGAGATCATGTAAGCTTTTGCTTTCATGTTTTTCTCAGACAGCCTCTTTTAAGCTATAAAAAAATACGACCAAGGAAATAGAATATCTCTCTCGGCTCTTTCATTTGTTAATAAGTGCCCATTGAGTTTTGAGAAATGCTTGTGGTTTTTATTTTTTATTTTTTTGCGTGGGAGGGAAGGGGGTGTGGTATGGTTGCTTTCCTACTGCATAATTTCCCGTCGAAGTGGTTTGGATAAATTTTAGTTTAACTGAGTTTTAGTTGTCTTCTCTCCCCATTGGGTACGGAACACGTGGGAGTTGAGGGCTATATTAGTAATTTTAAGTAATTATCGTTGAAATTGAATGTTTTGACGTGCTATGTTGGCATTGGTTCGAACTTCAAAGCCAAACAATTTCAAGCTATGAATGGTGAAAGAATTTAAATAACGGATTGGGAAAGGATAAGAGAGGTTTGTTTGTGGTTTTTTTTAATAAAAAAAGTAGAGGTAGAATTATAAATATTAAAATTTATATTTTAAAATTATTAAATATTATTATTAAAAATTAATTATATAAATTAATTAAGTTATATTTTATATTTAAATAGAGCTTAGGATTGCATAATTAAAAATTAATTATAATTTTTAAAGTTTAAATTTAAATATATTATTTTAAAAAAATTATTAAATTTTGTATCTTGAACTTATATTTAATTTTTATATGTAGCCTCTTTGTTAATTAGGATTACTCTCTCAGTTTCAATTTTCGCTGATAGGGAAACTTTACGGCTCATCACATCATTTGTATGGAACTTCCTCGGATTCGGATTTTTAGTGGTCCTGCTCCTGCCTGCCACAAAGTCACTTATTTATAGCACCTTTTGTTTCCCCCTTTAAATGCCCATAATGCCCCTAAAATCCTAGCAGACCAGTTTGATTCATCACATAAGAACATTCCACAAGCAATGTACAAAACACAAATTTTAATATATTATCCTTAAATAATTTGTTGGTTTCAACTGAATATTTCAATATTCTTCTTTGATTCTTAATCATTTCCATCTTGCTTACATTTTTTTAAACTACTTTGCTAGTACTATAATATATTTTATATAAAAAACTGTAATTTAAAATTAAAAAAATATATTATAAATATTTAACTTTAAATTTTAAATTTATGAAATATTAACGTAATTATATAAATTAATTAAATTAAATTTTATATTATCTTAAAGATATTACAATAATTAAAATAACGGAACTTCCCTAAAATAATTCAAATGTACGATATAACACATGCAATGAAACGTCTCTTTTGCATTCATCACATGCTTTTTCCAACAATGGAAGACGTTTTTCTTTATTGTAATAGACAACAATTTGAACAGCACCATGTAGGTAACCTATTCTAATATATACCGTTAATGGACTCAGTTGCCGCCTTGCTTTGGTGACATGGCACGAAGCACCAAAAAGAATTTTTTAAGGATTTTAGAGGCAATATTTTTTCACACACTTGTCTTCTCTTTGCTTTTTTTTTTTCCCAGCTTTTTAAGAAAAAAATCTATTAATTTATATATTTATATTATATTTATATATTTTATAATTATATTTAAAATATTTTATATTTATATATATTTTAATATATTAGTAATTTATATTATATAAAATTTAAAATATATAATTATATTATATTATATATTAAATATTTTATACTATAACACTTATTTAATCGCTTTTTAAAATTACCAAGTAAAACAATATTAGATTCTCCAATTAAAGGAAAAGCAAAATGAAAATCAGCCAGAGCTGGGCACTTTAACCGTAGGCTTGTAGTACCTTTAAAGCAGTTATTCGCATTGTGAGATAAATTTTTTTCATTATACATATAATATTAAATAGATAAAAATTTAATTTTTTTAGAATTATTATTTGATAATTAAAATAAAAATATTTTAAAAAATAAACATTGTATTTGAATAAAATAATTTTATTGTTTTTATATTTTTTTTCAATTACTCACGATACTGTTTTTAGTAATAACAAATATTTAAAAAAATTTTAAATTATATTTCTTATCATTCTTTTTAAGGTTTCTTTTTCAATTTAAACTTCAAACATTAAACTCTAGAAACACTCAAAATATTTTCTACCTACTCTTGGTTTTCAATAATAATGTTAAACTAACCCATGAGAACCTAACATAAGGTTTTCCTAAGCAAAGCAAAGCAAAGCAGTGGCTTATCTGTGAAAAAAGTAAAAATTCTGCAAGGGCCAATGTAGGGAAATCTTGTTCTCACCCTCTAAGGTGCAAATCCTAGATCTCTCCGGAAGGACAAGACAGCCCAAATAAGTTGCTAGCAACGACAGGAATGTGTGTTGGGTCCAGAACCTTCATTACCCTCACTCAAACTTTCAAGATCCCTCTCCAAACTTCCCCGGTTTCTCTCCCTGCGCCTATATATTCTCACCATCCTCCACTTGACTTCATCAACTCAGACCAGTGATCGGCAAAAGAGAAAGCTACCTCTCAATTCCCAAAGTCTTCGTTAATATAACAATGGCTTCAACTTTGTCCTGCTCATCTTCACCCTTGATATCAAACAGGGTTAAGCCTTGTTCCCCTAAAGCCATAATGCCATTCTCTGTATCTTTTCCATCCAAGAACACTTGCACCAACAGCAGCCGGCTGTCTGTTGTAAGGGCACAGGCTGCTGGGGATAACAAAGATACATCAATAGACGTGCGTGTCAACAAAGATAATCAAGGTACAGCTGTTGAGAAGAGGCCTAGACGTTTGGCTGTGGATATCTCTCCTTTTGGTAAGTATTTATCTCATGAAATATGTGGCTGTTATGACTTATGATGATGAATTTTACAATTGAAATTGAGAGCTTGATATAATATCTAGGGATGGTCTGTTATTCAAAGTGTGGAAAATGCTTTGATTAATTTCTTTCTTCAAATTCTGGGCCGAAGTATCTTAATATGATTCGTTGATAGCAGGTCTGTTAGATCCTTTGTCTCCTATGAGATCAATGCGTCAAATGCTAGACACCATGGACCGGATTTTCGAGGATGCCATGACATTCCCCGGTACAAGGGGAAGAACTGGAGGAGAGGTGCGTGCACCTTGGGACATCAAAGATGACGAACAGGAGATCAAGATGCGGTTTGACATGCCAGGACTTTCAAAAGAGGATGTTAAGGTCTCCATCGAGGACGATGTCCTAGTCATCAAGGGAGAGCACAGAATGGAAGAAGGCGGGGAAGCTGATTCTTGGACAAATAGGAGCTACAGTTCCTACGACACTCGCCTCCAGCTACCCGAGAACTGTGAGAAAGATAAAATCAAGGCAGAGTTGAAGAATGGAGTTCTCTTCATCTCCATTCCAAAGACAAAAGTGGAGCGCAAGGTTATTGATGTTCAAATTCAGTAAAACATGTTTCTGCCTTTTGTTCTTGTCTTACGCAAATCTTAAATTTTGTGTGGGATATGATATGGTGTTAATTTGCTTTCTACGTAAGAATGTCTAATATAATTTCAAGTGTGTGCGAATGATAATTGGAAATGATAAGACATTTTCCGTTTTGAAGCGATCAATCAATGTTTTTATTTCCCTTGCTGATTATCAATTCCAATTTCCTTAAGAACGCACAGGGGCCATAGCAGGGCAATTGGTAATTGGGCTTCCAATCAAAATGGTCAAACATACAGTTCAGCTAACTTTGGCTAACCCTTCAGTTCCTCCTTGCATCCCTTCAAGTTAAAGGTGTAATTTTATTTTTTATTTGTATAATCATTGAAAATATTAATAAAAGATTAAAATAAATTATTTTATATTAATATTAATAATTAAATTTAAATAAAAATATTATTAAAAATAAAATAATAATTTTGAGTAGGATTGCTTTTACTTTTAGGCTGATTTATTGACTCGGATAAACTGTCAAAATATCTAGTTTGGGCCTTCTAGCCTTTTAGGCAAGGGGGGATAGACACTGAACAGCACATTCAGTGAAGCGGAGGAAATTGGTAAAGCCGAAAAAGCGTATCCAATTCGAAACAGTAGACGGATGTGTGCCGCCAAACCCCATCTGAGAAACGGGCATGACGAACGAATACCAAAAACTTTAACCAACGGCGATATGGTAAAAAATAAGATATAAGTCAAGTGTTGTTTATAAATCAAACAATTTATTTAATATAATAGATTTATTTTGATTAAATTTAAATTTTTATATTTTGATTTGATTTAAAATAATATATTTTTATTTAAAAATAATTATAAAATATATAAATATTAATGTAAAAATAATTTTTTATTATTTATTAATAATGATTCAAGTTTAACGAGCGAATTCAATCAAAACGAGTTTAGGTGTAGAGTTAAAATTTTTTTCGAAGTCACAATTTATTCTATAGATACCTCAAAAATTTACAGATATACCATATAAAATAATAAATGAAATATAATATATTTAAATATAATTAATTAAAATAAAATAATATGTTTAATATATATTTTATTTATATTTAATATTTTATCATATTTAATAATTTTTGTTATATTTATATTTATATATTTTATAAATAATTATAAAAATATAAGTATATAAATTACGAATCAAATTTTGATATACGTACATGAAGTTCATTACTGGTTTACAGGATGCTTGGACTTTAACTTTTGCTTCTTACATATAACCATAACGTGTGATAAACGAAATCAGCTGTTTCACCACTCGAAAGTTTCTAAACTTAAAATAGTATATACTAACTACCACTGATTTTTTTTTTCATCTATTATTATTATCTGGATATGAAAACAACCCAAATCCAAAAGTCTTCATCAATTGGTTTTTCATTTTTCTATTTGATTATCATGTTTCCATGAATGTGGCAGATCCGTACTCATATTTTGTTTTATTCTAATTATTAGAGACGAGGGTCAATGACTCAATGTATAGTTGTGTTACACTCTTAACGATCACAAAGGAAAAAAAAAACAATGGTTTGTTTCATTCTCGCAGAAGAAGAAGAAGAAGAATGATATAGAACGCAACGGTCCAAGAATAAGTCTTTAAATAATGGCGTCTAAAACATATAGATAAATGTATGTATATATTCCACAGCTAAAAAATTAGTACCAAATACATTGCACTGGCTATTAGATCAATAATTTAATAGTATGGAAAAGGAATATATGAATAAACAAATTATAGTAGAGATGAAGAAAGAGGAAAGATGGAGAGTTGGATACAGCAAGGCACGTATCTTTGGACCCATTATAAAGCGTATATGGTAAGTATTGGTATATATGTCAAACAAATGATGAAAAACATGGAAATAAAGTTGGTTTTTCTTTTTACGGTATTTCATTGGAAATTTCCCATTCTATTGTTTTTATTTTTGAAACAGAGGGTTTTTCCTATCTAGTTTCTATGGCTCTTCTTTGGGGTCTGTTTAAGTTGTTCGGGTATAGTAGTATGATTATTAACTCCAAATTTTCAAACCTCTGAACAGTGATAATAACTTTCTTCTCGTTTAGGGTATCTTTGCTGGGGAATCTAAGGTGAGTTTTCTACAGAAATCTAGTAAGGATTTTGAAAGAAAGAAGAGATAACCGAAAACCTTATGATTGATTGAAGTTGTTGTCGAGAATTCGATGTGATTGCTTCAGTCCATAAATATGTTTTTTTGGTCAGCCAACGGCTGCTTCTCACTTTGTCTCCCTCCTTTTTGTCCATTGTATTTTGGCTTTTAAGTTCTGATTCTTGCCTGGGTTATTTCCCTTTTCTTTTTTTTCCCCCCATTTTTGCCTTTTTTATATCTCTGGGGTTGGCTGTGTTTTTTTTCCTTTGTATTGGATTGTTATTCCATGTCTAAGCCAGAGCCAACTAAGGTGGCGGGTGAAACAACCGCCAATGGTACAGGGTTTGGCGACGCCACTTACACCAAGATCTTTGTCGGTGGTTTGGCTTGGGAAACGAAAAGAGACACCCTCAAACGTTATTTTGAACAGTTCGGAGAAATATTAGAAGCTGTTGTTATTAACGACAAAAGTACCGGAAGATCAAAAGGCTACGGCTTTGTAAGCACAACTTCCCCCTCCATCAAAAAGTGATGGCTTTTTTTTTCGACTTTGGTATTCTTTTTCAACTTAGTTTTTGATTATGGTATTCTAGGTGACGTTTAAGTATGCTGATTCAGCGATGAGGGCTTGCTTCAATCCATTTCCCGTGATTGATGGAAGAAGGGCTAACTGTAATCTTGCATCACTTGGTTCTCAAAAGAATCGTCCTGGATCTATCTCTCAATATGGTAATTAAACTCTTTAATCTTTTATTATTCAAGAACCTTAATTAGCCATCCAATCAATTCATAAATATGCGAGTTGATATTGCAGATTATTGTTTCATTTTCGATATTTTTCTCCTTCTTAATGGGTTTTGAATGTTTTGCTGACAAAGTTGCAGGGATGGAGAAATTTAGCCCACCATCACCTCGAGTCATATCACCATCCACTGCTGCCACTCCAGCGTTTTACCGTCAACTCATCCCGCAATATGCGTTTCCTTATTCGGCTTACGGGTAGATCAGATTCAAAAATCTCTCTGCGTAGCTTAAATAGTATTTGAAAATCGGAATTTTTTGCTTAATTTCTTATTTGCATCTGTAGTTTAATGTTCTAAATGCTTGCCCTTGAACATTCAGGTATCCTGGTTACACGCAAGACATTTATTCAATGGTTAGTCTCCTATTATATCTAAATCATGCATTGCTATGAGTAGAGTTAACAATTTTGGATACGATATGATTATATAATACAAGAAAAATAATCGAAACACAATATGATGAAAAGAAGTAGTAACATATTTTTATTTGAAATTGGTTCTTCTCTGTAGAACTACTACAACCTGTATGGAGGCCAACAGTTTCCATCCCATTACAGTACCAGCGGGACATCTGGTTCTCCTGGAGTCTACTTAAGTTACTTCCCACTCTATCCCCAGCAGCTTGGACAGAGCAACCCAATTCAATACCCCAAAATCGCTCACTATCCTTACACGTCTGAGCAATCCCATGCATTTGGAACCTTAACACTTCCTCCACCGGCGTCTCCATCATCGCTTGCGGCTGCTGCTACACCAGCCGCGTCAGAAGCTGCCACCAGCATGCCAAGAACTGCCTCTGCACGAAGTTCATCAGTGTAAATGGCTGTGACTCAAAATTAGAATTTTCATAACTAGAGTCAAAAGAAACGAGGATATAAACAAAGAAATCAAATGAATACTTTTTAACCATATTTAGCTTTTCTATTTGGATATATATATATATATATATAAATTCTTTTGAACACGCCACAATTTATACACTTTTACCCCCTTTCTGACTGCACTTGTCTTAAATTCTATGCCTCAAAATGATCCTAGAATGTTTCTTCCTATATCAAAATTATATATGTTCGCATTATTTGATCATGAATTCACGGGGTTTTAAGTTCTCTTATCTAAAAAGCAATTCTGGGTCTTGCTTAGCTTGTCAGCTCATCATAGTTTTGCTTAGTTTTGAAGTTTATTGTGGAGTCACTGTCGTTTCCCTCTAGTACGGCTAGAAGACTGAAAAAAAAGTCAACATTCCATCGGCATATTCATCTTTCCATTATCCATCTTTTGGCATATTCAACTTCCAGGATTCATGAATTATGTTGGGAATCCAAGAAAATGCCCACACAAACTTAAATAATCATAGTGCCAAGTTCAAGCACATGATTGTGCATACGTAATTAAATTTGCTTCTAATTCTTTCCAATGCTCTGCGTATAAAAGAAGACCATTAGACATCAAATCCCGGTAGAGGAAGAAGGATGATTGGTCCACATTCCACCAGCAAAAGGCAAATGCTAATATTTTTCAAGTAAGTGGCCATTGCTCTGAAATAAAGTGCCTTTCAGACCAAAGAAGTCAGCTCCAACAAAGTTCATTTTCAGAATTTCAGGAGAATGTTCCAGGACCAATTTTAATTGTTAAATCAACATAAAAGAAGACCTTTATATATTTGCAACTTTGCACCATTCAATATTCTGTCTTCGATACCGTTGCAAAGATTATTATTTTATCGATATGATTCTAGTCAAAAGAGATATCTCCTACTAAAGAAGCCACCATTTCCTTTTCTTTTCTTCTTTTTTAACAATATGAGAATAAAAATGGTTGAAATCCCGACATGATAGAGGACTTCAAACATTTTATGGTGGAACACAAGCAAGGTTTTCATGAAAATCTCCAAGCCTTTCGGCATTTAGTCAATCTGATAATTTGTCCCAAAACTAAAATTATTTTTTGACGCTCTGTTATAATTATTGCTTGGAGATGAGTGTCAACCATGAATACTTAAGTAAAAGTTTATTTGAAGTTATTGTATCGTGAAAAAAATATTTTAATATTTATATTATTAAATTTAATATTTTAATCCTTATATTTTTAAATTATAATAAATATAAAAAAATAATTAATAGTGTTAAAAAAATCTAAATGTTAATAAAATGCTAATTTATTAAGTGATATGAAATTTTAAATTTTAACTAAGAAAAATGACCCGAACTCGAACTGTTATCCAGGCTTGAAAAATTTAAAATTTCACATCCCATAATACGTAAGCATTTTATCAACATTTGAACGGTTTTTTTAATATCATTATTTATTTTTCTTTATTTGCTACAATTTAAAAAGTATAAAGACTAAAATTTTGAATTTAATAGTATAGGGACTAAAATGCTACTTCTACTATTTACCAATGCTTTAAGAAAAACGAAAAATCTATATGACGTAGCTTACATAATTATTTCATGTTTAAGATCGAATCATCGGAAAATCCATGAAAGAAAAATGTATCTACTTAAATTCAATAAAAGGCAAACCTAAACATCCAACCCCAACTCTTTAACTGAAAGACTATTACAGGTCGAGAATCTCAATCTAGTATTAGATAACGCATAAAGTTATCTGAAATTACAACCACACGAATCAGCAGAAAACAAATCATAAAGAACATTAGAAATAATCTTATTTAAAACTATCAGTTGTGAAATATGCCCTGAAGGATCTATCTTTAGGGATCACCCCTAGTAGTGCATTGAAATATGCCAACATAAATCAACATTCATGCCCTCAAAATCCCATCAACCTCTCCTCAAAGCTAAAGAAACCAACTAGATGACCCCTTAAAAGTAACAAACACACCGTCTAGGATCCAGGGACAATATTATAGCATTAACACCAAAGTACCTCGAATGTTCTGATTAATGCCAAAAGTACTTCGAATGTACTGCTGTATCAATGCAGGTACAAAATTTGTTGGCAGTTGATCAGTACTAGGAGAAAGAAACAAGCACGGGTATGCAGTGCATTTGCAGGGTGTAGAGCGTGAGCCAAACAGGCCTCTTTGATGGGCTTACTTTGCATAAAGCAACAGGCAAATATGACCATAAAACTAGTGAAATTGAATTTCATTACACGAAATATGAGGTCTATAAACCAACCTTATAGGCATAATCCCAAAGCTGCACCACTGCAGTTGAGGGCTGAGTTGCACTTTCAGCCTGCAAGACTGAAAAATAAACATAAAGATCATCCCTTACACACAGCATCCAAGCACGTATGCTAGTCTACAAATAACGCAAAAACAAGCGAGTTGCAGCATGGTAATTCAACAGCAATCACAAGGAAAATTTACAAGCATATGTGTACATATAAATACATTTAGTTAGTTCCACTCTGAAAATAATTGTGGAAATGATTCCAACTAAACAGCTACAACAGATTTGCGGCCACTGATCCCAAAAGCTGTAGTTATCAATTGGGTGGATGGGATGGGGTAATAAGGGAATGATCGCGTAACAGCTTACATCCCACTTGAACTATGCTTCTGTAAAAATACAGCGGACTGGAAACAACACTCGGGAATCATCTAATAGATTAAATCACTTATAAAACACAATAGTTATCAAGCACTTATCTTCACACTTTGCTGAACTACGGAGTCTCAAGTTCTCAACCGTTAAAAGAAAATGCAAGAAATAGTCAAGAGGAAAAATGAAGGAAAGTGCATTAACTCATCTTCGAAACTGGCAGCAACATATAAAATGTTTCGTCTTGTGCAAATACAATCAGTTCTTGAGGTAAAGAAAAAGCAAACCATCAACATGAGTATGAAGCGATAAATGGCTGTAGCACCGAATAATAAACTAGACAAGTGTAAAGCTAACACAGCTCTCAACAAAGTGGATAATCATTCAGTCTGGCTACCAGCATAAAATAGAAAAGGTCGTATTGGGAGGGTATATCACAAGATAGAAGATTGCATCCTCTAACTAGGTTTATCATCGCAAATTACCTTCCAACAACAGTGCATATAAATACTAAGATTTTAGTGAGTCCCAGGTCCATATGATGAAAAGAAGCTAGACATCTCAAAACCAGCTAATCACATAAAACATCAAGTTGCAACACATTAACCATCCTTTCCCTCAGTCAATAGTATGTAAAGGAAGGTTCCATTGAGCTTGGTTCACTTCAACAAATGCTTCCACAGAACTTGAGCACAGGCTCCTCATTTCAGACTCCTATAATGAACAATTCATGGACCAGAAGGCACAATCATAAATGGTCTTACAGTCTAGCACCAACAGCTGTAAAGGCCCTATGAATGATCATAGTGTTGCAAAAAGACAGTTCAGTATCTCTCAGTCCAAGAGATTCTGTAGTGAGAGAAGGGACCAATGGGAAGATCGGGACTACTGTTACAGAACAAGTCATTTCCACAAGTTGAGCCTCCTAAATCAACTTCCTTAGTCCAATTTGATGATGTGTCTCTGATATAGTTTGCATCCCAAAAACGAGACATGATGCCAAAACTTAAAGAGAAGAAGCCAAGGGAGCTCCCCTGAAGAACTTTAGTTCATCCACTGGGAGCTCCAGGTCAAGAAATCCCATCAATGAAAAGATTAAAAGAGACATTTAAGGCTTGGAACACCAGGGAAAGTATTATAATAAATTATTCATCTAAGAAGTAGCTAGATAATGTTGAAAGGGGATAGGCCACGTTATTTTTACCTGACAATAAATAAGCTTTGAGGTTATACTAAATGGTACAGAATGTTCTCAATTTGAGAAACAATACAGTTAACCTCATCTGAGTCCATAGAAACAGTTGTGGCAACAATCCCAGCAAATAAAGATAACAAGAAATTAAATACCACTTTGAACTCAATAAAAGCAATACGAATTGAATGATGGTAATCTCCCAATAGCCTCAAGCATTAAAACTACCACAAAACAAAAAATGTTTGGTAAGAAATCATAAAACAAATATTAGACAAGCAGCATTTGTAAGGTAGGTCGCATGAAAAACTACAAACCTCCCCACAAACTGATTCAAAAAAGACCTAGTCATTAGCTTCCGGAACCAATATCAATTGAAGAAACAGGCCATGAATTATCGCTCCGGCAGTTGATCACACTGGCAAACAGCATTCAAGAAAATAGTGGACATGGGAAACTACCTTCTTGTCTACGTTGATAGTCATTGAGCACATCTCCCGCTCAATCCTAAGACTTAAGAACATAAAACATTTGAAGCCAAGTAATTAGAAATGTAAACAAATTATTCTGATTCAGTTTCTATAACTTACAGACAACTGTGAATGAATATCATTCACCATATATATGCTTTACTCTTGGTAAAAAAGTGGAATTAAGAGGTGCAATTGCAGTCTTGGAGGACAGCACTCTTAGTGGGTAATAACTAAGTACAGTCCCAGACAAATTCAAAGCAGCCTTCGAATCCTCTACAAGAACATTGAACTGTCAATGCCGTGAAATGAGGTCACATATCAATGTTTAAAAAAGCATAAGACTCCCATAATATCTTCTTCATAAAACTAGACGGAGGCAAAGCAGAGGACAGACTTAGGATCAACAAATACACGATAATCAACAACCTTTTGGCCAAAATAACAGGAAGTTTTAGGCGAATAATCCATCACTACAAAGTTGAAATAATCAATAGGAATTTTTGTATTAAATAGGAGAAAGAAGCAAAAAGAAGCACCGGTCCTCAGATCAGAAAGATACCCGCAAGAAGCTCCTTGGCAACCTATACAATAAACATAACAAATCAGTAAGATATCAGTGCCCAGAGAAAGTAAAAACGAGGCAATACGTCACCTGCACATCAGCATCAGACACACAAACGGTTCCTGATTGCATCCTCTTGCTGTGCCATATTGGTTCTACTATTTATCCTTCTCTTCCCTTGGCTAAAGTTATTCCTCGTCTGAATTTGAAAAAAAAAAGGGAAAATCAACAAAAACATACAATACAAAATTGTTATAGAATTAAAAGGAATTCCAAAAGCAAAAAGAGAGTAAGATACCCTTCTATTAGTATGTACATTGGCGTTGCCAGAATTAGTGTGCACTACAAAACTGTCAGTACTAGTATATCCAAAGCCATTATCCACATAGGCTTTATTTTGATTTTGATTTTGGTCATGGTTATCATTAAGATTATGATGATGATTGGCAAGGGAAGGAGGTACAAATTCCTCAGCCATAGGGTTAAGCTTAGACAATATCTCAACCAAATCACTCATTTCATTGTTGAAAATTTCACCATTACCCCCCATTTTCCGAATTTCTAAACCCATTAAGACCAGCAGTATTTGAAACCATCTGATGCATATTGCCATTGCTGTTGGCCGCTGCTGCTGCTTTTTCTTGTTCAAAGTTGGCTCCGTTAGTAAGCTTAGCAGCAGTCACGGAGTCGGTCCTGGTTTTTGATTTATTTGGATCGTTTACCGCATTGGGATCGGATGATACTACAGTTTTTTCCAAATTTCGCCCCGATGATCCGATTTTTGTCACAGCATTCTCAGCAACCGCCATGATCAAATGGAAACGCCCGCGATCAAAAAAATGATCTTTATTTCAGATTCCACTGTAAACAAACAAACAAAAACCCATCTTTACCGTTCTGCTGATTCAATGATCCGGAAAGCAAACACCCAAGAAAAAAAAACAGGTATAATAATTGTTGTTGTTAGAAGAGCAACGTACGTACCTCATCTAAATGGTTTCCAACTCCATAGATGTTAAACTCAAGCCAAACCCACCTCAAATATCGTCCCTTTATGTACTAAGAATTTAAAAAGGAAAAAAAAAAACTTACGCAAATCCATGGAGGAAATGGGTAAAACAGAGAACAACTTTTTTTTTTCTGATTATATATATATATATAATATATATATGTATACATACATAATAATAGTATATATTGGTTAAAGTTAAATATCGATTTGGCTACTTTGCATGTCATTTCTATCCTGTTGGTTCCTAAATAATAATAATTTACACTGAGATGCTTAAATTTACATTTCGTCAAATAGTTTTGGTCTTTTCTATGAATACTATTAGTTCAAATGATCAAGTAATAAAAATATCTAATGAAAATATAATACGATTGCTATACTTATATGAATGATGGTCGTTTAACTATTCGTAATACATTATTCTCACAAACGATAGGACTATTGTCAGATAATGAGAGGGCGATCGCCGTGATCGCCGAATCATACCTGACAGTGATGTGAACTCTTCGACAACGATTCAAATGCGAAGTTGATCTCTCCAATAACGACTTAAAGGCGGAGTTGATATTTACTGAATGGAGATCGACTGATTGAGCCGACCATTAAACATCATTGCCTAACACCTAGCTCGATGTTGGTCACATCACCATTAAATTATCTAACATGATGTTCCCAGATAAATCTTATAAAAAAGAGAAGCACATCAAAGGTAAGGATCCGACTCTAAACAAACTTATATACACTACTAAAACGCCTCTGATTTAATTATCGGAGAAGGCCTCCGAAATCAAACTCCGACGTCTTCTTCATTTTTTGTATTGCAAGATTTCGACTAGCTTTCGAATATCAGAGGAGTAAACTTCAATAATGGTAAAAATAATATAATAATATATCAATGAATCAACATGCAAATAAAAAAAATTACTTTTATATTTTGAAATTATGAAAATTAAATATTTGGAAGAGAAAATGGGAGAAAAACAAATAGAGAGCGGAGGAGAAGACGGGTCGCTGCGTCCCACATCGGTCAACCTCCTTTCTCTCCGACAATTTTTTTTTCTTAATTTTTTAGGACCCGTTAACGTAATTTGACCGGCTCGAAGCAGATAGTATGATCGACGTTTGTCGATTCCTTTCTCCCCTTATGTTCTCTCTTGTCTCCACCTTCCCTTCACATCTTCCGATGCTCGGAAGTAGATTTAATATT
>JBBYHO010000020.1:8298596-8324447 GCA_038382025.1 Adansonia gregorii | reverse complement strand
TCCTTTCTCCCCTTATGTTCTCTCTTGTCTCCACCTTCCCTTCACATCTTCCGATGCTCGGAAGTAGATTTAATATTATATATTTTTATTATATTTATATTTATAAAAATATTAATATATTAAAATTTGATATTATTGAAACGTATTAATAATTTAATTATGTGAATTTTAATATATTAATTTATATTATATTATATATTAGTTATATTATAAAATTATACATATATTTATATTTAATATTATTAAATTTATAAAAATAAAATAAATTATTTGTATTATATTTATTTAATATTACTAAATCTAAAAAGTAATAAAATAAGCGTCTACAGATTCTGGGAAATTTTTCTCCTCACCTTGGGCATTTTCAGTTGATACGAGACAAAAATAGATCAGAAATCTCACTCCAATTCAAAACCCAACGTTTCGTGTTGGAATGTTGCATGTCAACGTGGATTTTCGATGACCCAACTGTTGAATCAAATTCTAATTCGAAGGGGGTTCATGTCGACCATTAACTTCAATCCAATCCAAAACCAATTATTTATTATTTTCCTCACGATTTCGAGACTCAAAACAAAGACCCTTTTTTTCTTTCTAGCAGATAGACAGTTCCATCTGGGTTTAAAGCAAGCAAGCAAGCGACGGTAAAAAAAAATAAAAATAAAAAAAGTTCAGCATCAGAAGGGGTTGAGACTTGAGAGCTATGTTTTGCAACCATTCAAGTAAAATGAAATGAGAACTAGACAAATGGTGCTATAATAGTAACAATTAATAAACCATTTTAACAATAAATATTTTTCAGGTGAAGATTACACTGGCAGCGCAGAAAGAAGAAATTCTGGTTGTGATCTCTGTAGCAATATCCCGCAAAAGGGACAAAGTGGCTTGGAGGCTACTTCTAATGCGGAAGACTGAGGTGATAAATTAAAATCTAGAGAATGTTGGGGCATCATAAAAAGTGACTCTGGTGGAAGATTGGAAGTCCATCTTTGACAACACTTGCATAGCCATAAAGGGGTAGTAATAGCGCAAACTTGCATAGAAACAGCACACCTGGCTAATTTATGCTTCTGCCCAAAACCACCATTGCTCTCCAAACCCCTGCACAACGCAAATTCTGGGGAATCGAAAGGAACCGTTGCTGAGCAATAGCTACATTGCTCTTCTTCTTTTTCTACTTCTTCAAGTTCAATGGAATCGGACCTGTTTTTTTGAGAAGAAATAGAAGCTAAAAGTCAGGCATAATCTGCACTGATCATTCATAACAATCTTGTCTCTTTCAAGAAACAATCAGCACCAGGCAAAAAAATTTTTTCGATTAACCGAACATTGTTTTCTAGATTGAATGGAAGGATCGGCACCCTAAAAAATGATGGCATTAATGCAAAAGAATAAAACTACAATACTGCATTCTTCTTTTAACATATCTTACTATAGAGTATTTTATGCATCCTACATATGATCAAGAAAATCTCTCTGCCAAGATGTTACCTATCAACACACTAATTTATTAAAATTACTCATATATCAATTACGAAAGTAAGGATGTGATTATCTTCTTTTGCATAGAATAAAGTACACAAGAGCAGCACCTTTTGCAAGTTTTAATCTCTGTTGCTAGGACTTTAAGTTGCTCGTGTACATAACAATTATTATGTGCAACCCATTGCTCCATTTGTGCTATACCAAGAGGATACCAACATCTGCTCTCAGAAGAACAGGTGGCGGAATTCAATGCAAGACTTTTATAAGCAGAAAAACTAAAACCCACCAGCCTCTCTCGGAGTTCTCTTTCACTGCTTGAAAGTAACTTCATCCATAAATTCAGCTGCTTATCTTGAGTAAAATTGGCATCATCTACCCCTGACTTCAACAAGTTGCTATTTATTTCATCAGCCTTCAGCTCTGATAGTATCACCCGTCTGCAAATAAGGTTAAGGAGGTGCAACTGCCGTGAAGCTGCTTTAGAAAAACTTTTACAGACATGTGGCAGAACCTTTTCAATAGAATGTTCCACGTGCACATCCACAAATGACATTGAAAGCCACTTAACCAGGACATGGTCAACATAATGGGGTGCAGACCACTTGAAAGCTAATAACGCTGCTACAGCGTCCCAAACAACCAAAGGCTTATCCCAATGTTCAAATTGTTTCAAAGACCACAAGATATTGGACTCCCAATAAACAAGATCCTTCTCCGCAAAACCAGGGAAGGCTTCAATATCAGACTCTAGGGAAGTGTTTGACAAAATATCCTTTTGTTGCCCACCAATCCAGAAAAATTCAACGGCAGCCTTCTGAAGCCTTGGCAAGTGAAGAGAAAATCAATTCATAGAAGATACAAATCTAAGGTAAATGAAACAAAAATAAGCAGTCGTTTTCCTTCTTTATCCCATTCTTATGGATCTATATTTCTTTTTTATTATGAGGTATATATTTTATCCTGCATATTTGGCAATTGTCTCTGTGGTGAGAGGGGTTAAATTTAGTAGAACTTGCGTTTAAGTTTTTTGTTTAAAACACTGGGAGAATGAACCATTTCGCAGATTTTAAAGGATCAACTCACAACATGGAAGATCAATAAGATCATAAGATCACAAATTTTCAAACTGCTACAGAATCCATGTCCAGTTTAGAGACAACCAGGCAAAATTGAACATCTTAAATAGGACTCTGATTTAGGGTATACACTATTTTGTTAAATACAGGCAAATTTCTCCTGGTCTTCATGCTTCAAGGTTCTTTTGATAGGTATTAAATAATGAACTTGATTCTTAACCTGGGTGCTATATTTGCTCCTTATGAGTTAAATCTCTCCATACCCTCGTATGGTATCAATATTTGACTATTCCCTAATTCTCGCAAAACAAATGCAATATTTAAAATGCAGCTTAAATGAAAGATTTGAGCAAGAGTTTCATACCTTGCCTCGTACATGTGATCCAACTGATTAACATCAAAACTGCGAACCTACAAAAATAAAAAACAAACAAGTGTTTCGTTCTATAAGATGTTCATATTTCATAAATGAAATACTGAATAAACAGCATCAACTCTTAATATACCAGCAATTACTTTAAACAATGTTACATAAAAAGAAAAAAAAAAGTTACACTATATGTTCTCATAGAAAGACATTAATAGAATGCGTAAAGTTTATATCCGAAATTGATTCAACCCTCAAACATCAACAGCATAGTTAACCAGCATGATACTCTGTAAAGTCAGCATGCAATATTGCCTTTTTATACTTTCTTCAGTGTAAATGCATGATTCTGGTACTGGCCTGAAGCAAGTATAATGAAAATGATGATGCTTCATATTTCACACTTCATACTAGAATAGAGTATTTTCTGATGATACACATAAAGGCCAGAAGCAGTAAGAAGGATCCTTCTTTTATGCAGGAGAATATATGAGTCCCAATGTTCCAATGGAAACCCAAATAAGAAAGAGGATAAAAATTCTAATAAGAACAACCTGGGAGTTAAGGAATGTTATAAATCTATAACTTAAGAAACCCGTCATATGTTACAACAAAATACTTTGTGTACATAGAGATGAGCAAATGTGAAAGAAGTAGAATAGCAACAAGAATGAGGGAGATTTAGGAATGACATCATACCATAGCAACTGCAAGATTTCCAGGTGATGCCACCAGACCATGGCATGAAATAAACACATCCGGGAGCTGCAAAAATGTTTATCACATTTCATTAGAAGAAAAGAAAAAGGGTACATGAAACCAGCAAAGGTGACATCATACATCACTGAAGCTCCGCAGCCCAGGAGAACTTGAGGGAATGGGCACCTCACTGAGGGAATTCCCACGTAAACTCCAGCAACGAACAAAATTATCCTAAGAGCATTCATAAAGCAAATAACCTAAGAGCATTCATAAAGCAAATAAATAAGTAAATGAATGCAGAAAATGTGCGAATTAACTTGTCCAGTGAAAAGAAAAACTCATAGCAATAAACTCATAGCAATGCATTTTAACTTGTATACCTGCAACTCAAAAGTATAAAATTTACGCATATGATATATTATAGCTTACACATCAAAAATTTCAACCAGCAATTTCCACCTTTTGCCAGCTAAAGCCTTGGAACTAATGACTAAGTAATATTTGGTAAAATGTCTAAAGAAATTAACTACTTAATTATGAAGGAAACATTTACAACTGTTTGCTACTTTGTTGCAGTGAAACATGTAAAGAAGACAAGCTGGGAATGTATTGCCCTGAAGAATGGTTGCAGAGATACTGGCAAGGCATGACACTTTCATGGCTGACAAAAATCTCCTTGTTGCATTCTATAATTCTTCCATTTGAAAGACGATGTATAGAAAGCTAAGAATGAAAACAGCTAATAATTGGCATGTTAATGATGCCTAAATGATGTCTTTCAAATTTTTAACCCACATAGTTAATGCATTCCTTGCTGCTCAGCCTGGCAGAAATGCTAACTGTAAGCAACCTGCAAACATGTAGTGTCTGCTACAGACATTTATCTTTGAGACAAGCAAATCTAGACAGCGAAGAAGGCAACAAAATTGATTGACCTATTGAGATAAAGATAGAGATTAATGGTTTCAATTTTAAAGATGTCAACGGTATCCACCCTTATAATCTCCATGCATGAAGGTTAGAAATAAAAAATTTAACCAGATTTAACTAAATAATAGTAAATAGAAAGCAGTAGAAATTTTGTAAGAGTTTATACCTGGCTGCAGCTGTACAAAAAACATCCATCAAAAGCCCAAGCTAAACCAGTAACCTGAAGACATTTCATCGTTGATAAATCAATGGTGAGATGCAGCAAAAAGGATATTGCAAAAAAAAAGTAGAAACTTACAACTTGATCATGGGCATCATATGGGCCAGCTTTATTAAACTTATTCGCAGATATATCTCCTATCCATACTTCACAAGCTCCAGATGTTCTGCCAAATGCCAAGAGCATTTTATGAAGCGACTGAGTAGGCTTAAGTGAAAGCACCGAGACAGGGACAGCATAAATATCTATAATCTATTCAGAAATTTATAAGTCAGAGCAGATTTTATTGACTAATAAAAACAAACAACAAAGGGAAAAAAAAAAGGAGCATTATTACCTCCTTCAATAGATAAAATGAAGCATTATTAACTTTTGGTGACTTTAAAAATTCCTCTCCATGCCCTATCCATATCCTCACACTGTATAAAGAAGAACAAGCAAGTGCATAAGAAGTGGACAAAAAACCTTTCATATTATTGTTAAGGATAAAATGATAAACTTAACAAAGCTAAATCCAAGAGAAGTGAGCACTTTTTATTGTCTGAAAGTTTTTTTTTTAGCACTAGAATTCCAGTTACAATTGGTATATAAGACAGTTTTAAGAAATCAAGACAAAAATCCATTAATTTTGTTTGTATCTCATCTCCAAAAAGCTTGCTCTGGAGGGTAGAATTTTCAGCAGGATAAGATAACTTGATTGATTAATTATAGTTTGAATTTTCAGTCATAAGAAAAGACTTCTCTATATGAATCATTTCTTCATTGAAAGTACCTGCAACTCATAAGAAAAAAAAAATCACATAAAAGAAGGACAAGTTTGCCAAACAGTATGAGAAGCATTTGACTTTTATGGTAGAAAATATTTAGACCTATGATAGGAACATCTCTTATACCTATCAACGGAAGAAATTTTAAAGCAAATGTCACTTAAAAGCTGAAATGCTGTAACAGCATACCTAACTCACCTCCCATCAGAACTCCCAGTAGCTAATATAACTTGAGGATTTGAAGAATCAGAAGCAAGCAAGGCCCAACTTATTGTGGTGACCCAGGAATCGTGTGCCTGAAGTATCCCACTGAGCTCCACTGCAGTTAGGGCCACACTTGGCTCAATAGAGTAGTGCTTAGGTGCATGAATTCTCCAGAATGAAATTTTACCAGACTTTGCACCAACTGCTAGAAGAGAGAAGCAGTTGGATGAATTATTCTCAGGAGCCACACAGATCTCAGATGATAATTTGAGCAGTGGAGACCAGGCAACAACAAGTGATGATAGCATTGCACTACGTGAAGCATATTGATCTGCAGTTATAAAAGGTAGGGTACAAACTTCAGGTATTTTCTTAGCAGATTTTCCTTTAGATCTGGTAGCAGGAACTGTCTGATGTGAATTTTTTCCTCTGCCGGATTTCGTGCACATCCCCTAAAAATTGTCAGAAGGTGCACAGCTAAGGTCTCACTGGCATTTGAAACCAAACTAGAGGCATGCTAGTTTTCTAGTTCATAGCAAGCAACTTACTAAGCAAAATATTGAGATTAATTTGATAAAAAGAAAGTTAATTGGACAACAGAGAGACAGAGTGCAGAAGAAAACAATTTTTGCACAAAAACCAGACCTTGGGAGTCCTCTGTTCCTCCAATTCAGTGGAAGGGCTGGGACCACATGATATTTGGTCACAAGATGTTTCTGAGCCAAAGTTCCTGTGCCACAGTCATCCCAAAAAAAAAAAAAACGCTAAGCATTTTAAATTATTTAACTCAAGGAAGCCTCATGCAATAACAAGAAACTGAGAAAGTCCAAGATTAGGACAACTAAAAGAACTCATCAATATCCATTAAATTCAGATTCTGGTTTGGCTTAATATTCTTTGCAGTTGGATCACTGCAAAGTCTTACTTCTCTTTGGCAAAAGCATTTTGGCCATAGTAAGCTATTAATTTTGTTGCTTTAAGTTTGGTAGCATCCTTGCTCCCCATGTGGATCAAATTTTTGTTGATTTATAGGCTCATACAATAGGGATGCATGCTTACCCAACAGCAGAAGTATTCACCCTTCTTCGCTTGTGCTTCTTTCCTGAAACAGAGTCTGATTGATCATCAACACAGCCATGGTCTGGCATTGATTCCTGGTAACAGAAGAGAAAAGCTTGTCAAGGCTAACTGAAACAAGAAATTGTTGGAGTATGCTCTAGAGCCGATCTAATTAGACATGGATATACTATCAATGATGCACACTAATCACTTATAAAATGAGTGATAAAGGTTTTCCTTCATCATTAGTTTGAAAAATAAATAGTTATTAAGTACCAATTGGATGAAGCCCATAGGAAAATGAAGGCCTTGATTGCACAAAAGCGTAAATGAATAGAGATTTAATGAAAATACTTAAAAAGTTTAATGAGCTAAAATATAATTTACAGAAATAGTAGATTAAGGTTTCGGCCAAGGCATGTACATATAACCATGCTTAACTGTATCTTAAGTTGATAAGGAATCTATACCATAGCCACACCCCTTTGGTTACTGTAGTGGTGTGCCTCCCTCACTCTTTCTTTCTCCTTGCCACTTGAGAGAATTACCAGAGAGAAAAGGCTTTTCCCTTCAAGCATATGGCATATAGCGAAAGAAAAGAGTTAAGGGACTATGTGATGGTAGTCACCAAGACTTCCTTAGCTTATGCTGCAAATCATACAAATTAAGACAGAATTTGTTCAACAAGAGAGGTTTGGACTAGAGAGAGTTAAGGAAGCAAATAAACCTTGGATTATGGCCTTAAGTTACTTTGCTAGCATAAAAGAATTCCCTCTTGACAATTGGTTGTGTGAATCATCATTGGAGGCAAACACTTGGGTGGCTCAACCTCCATAACGCTTTTGGTGTTTGCGAAAGCAAGTGGTTGTCAAGAACTCTATGTAACGATATCTAAGAGTTAAAGTATGAATCCTAATCATACATTTGATATACTATTATATAATCACAATAAAAGTTCACGAGTACAACCTTGGGGGGTTCAACTATCTCTTTGATATTCCATGTTTATTTTCTGTTGCATTCATTTGATTTTTCATGTCTTGTTTAGCATGAGGCCAAATCAATCATAGACATTATAAAAAAAAACTTCCTATGAGTAAATGGAATAAGGCATATAACTAAGGCAAGCTTGGTTCATAAATAGATGAAGGGACTTACATTAGAAATTTCTGAGGGAGGAATGTCTGGGTCCTCAAAACTAATACTTGCGAGATAATCATAAAGCTTATCAGTTATATCCAATACCTACAGAAAATTTGAAAAAGTACAAGTCATTAACAATAATTGCATTTAAGCAACAGAAAAAAATTATGGTCTAGCATTTTCCTCCTTATGTAATCTATTATCTACACAGAGGTAATCTCCACCATATGAAACTACATAAAATTTGGTTATAGAAAACCACATTTCATCATTCTTTATGATTTTGTCATGGTACTCACCACATTTCAAACAAACTACTCAAGCATGTGAGTTATCTACTTCACTTCTGTTGCTTCTAATATTTCATGGGTAATAACAACTACAACTTGCTATATTAAGACCAAAAAGTTTATCCCAACCACTGAGTACACACCTCTATCCACTCGGCACAGAAATCACAAAAAGGAGGACGATAAAGCTTTACACGCCCTTCTGTGGTGCAAACAGCCAGCAAGCACCTATATACGGTTACATTTTTATTGGAGCAATTTTACTAAAGAACAGATATGAAATGCAGAATAGGGGACAATGTAACAATATCTTTCAGGTTCTTACCCAGAGTTAGATGCCATTCCAAGATTAGACCACGAAATCGACCGAACAGAAGGGCGAGGATCCCGACTTAAAATGGTGGGTAACAAGCAGCCAGATGCTAGATCTGAGAAGACACCAATTTAAATTATACGTAAAGCAAATGTTCAAATCCAACCCAGTTTTGTTGAAAACAATGATTTCTCAATCTTTTGAGGCTTATAAAACTAATAAAACTGAGGAACTATTGAACCACATTGTGGTGAGAATTCTAGAAACTTGCAATAGGAACACACCTTCTTTTTTCACCACCCCAATGGGGTAAGGTTCACACTTGGGAACACTGATCAGACCTCGAGGTCCAAAGGGCAATGCCGGATTCTGATAAAAGAATTAACTGAAACGTTTTTCAAATCGGCAAAAAATTTTGTCTACCATCGGTTTTAATTCTTAGCAACAAAACAGTGTTTCTATAGCACACATCAAAAGAGTATACACAAAGTAGTTCACTTTTTTTCTCTTCCTTCTTCGATTATAATTTTCTCGTCAACCAAACACACACACAAAAATAATAATAATAAAAGGATGGCAATTCACTAGAATTCCTAAGCTCAAATTCCAATATCAGAAAGGCTAAAGATACATACTAAAATTTTTTTAAAAACATCAGGTATTGAAAGCAAAATCAACGCAGCAACTTAAACAAAGAGCAAAATTGAAATAGCCAAAACTTGTTTACCAGAATGGCAACGAGGTGACCGGTCGCAACGGCAATTAGGTTTTCGTCGGACCAGGCGATGGAGTTCGGGTACGATGGTGAAGCCACCAGCGTTGCCGCCTGGAAACGCGAGGCCATTGCCGTGCTCTGTCAATAGAACAAACGAAACAAAAATGCATTATCTTTTCAGGTTTTTTTTCCTCTGGAAAAGAGAAGAGAAAAAGAAAAGTAAGACTTGAAACAAGTAAAGAAGAAGTTTTCGCTTTTTTTTTTTTTAATTTTTTTTCTTTCCTTTTAGGTATGAGGAAAACGGAAATTGAAAATTTGGAGGGAAATTAGAGGTAACCTTGAAAGTTATAAAAGTAAGTTGCAGAGCTTAGGTGAAAACCCTAGTTCGAGTCCTCTCGTTGTCGGAAGGGATTATAAGCCTTTTATATTTGTTAATAAAGTACGACCCAGATTCTTTAATTGGTTCAGGTTGGGTCGGTCCGATCCGAGCCTCTTCTCCAACATAAACCAAGTGGTATGGACTTTCATCTACACTTAGTCAAAGTCAATTTCAAATCTAAGCGGAACGTACTGGTAAAATAATTCGAAGTCATAAAGTTTTGACTTAATTTTATGAAAAATACTATTTATAAAAGTTACATTTGAAGATAGAACCTGTCGTTTTTTTTAATAAAATCTTTTTGATCCAAAATATTTATTAAAGATTTTTTTTAATTTTATAATTTTTTTTTTTACAAGAGTTTGTCATATGCTTTTAGTATATCCTAGAAAAATTTAATATACTATAAATACCAAATTTCAGGACAAATCAGGATTAGGATATTTTCCTTTAGCGGTCAAGATCTGAGGTTGAAAACTTGATTAACATCTGACTTTAAACAAGTTTTGGGTATATATACATAGAAATCAAGTTGAGATTTAACAAACAAAAGAAACCACTCCGTCACGTCCCGAAACGAGTTTTGAATATGTATGCATAGAAATCTAGTCGAGATTAAACAAACAAAAAACCATTCCGTCACATCCCACTGCGAGCCCCAGGACGAAGCGAAACGAATCCTAGCTAGTCGTAGTTAGCTAAGTCGGATTTCACCAGGCTCGAGCACGAAGCTCCATCAAGGTCCGGTTTTACTCCGCCTAGGCTAAGAAGAGACGTTAATTGACCCTCGTCGGCTCCGGTCCACTCTTTCCCAAGTTCTCAATTCTTCGGTTATAATGTCGTTACCTTTTCATTGCTTACATTTCTAACAGAGCAATGAGAGCATAGGGGCAAAACCTTCATAACTGGTCGATCATCATTGATAGAGCTTCAACTTCAGAACATATGCAAAAGACCCTGCAAATCCAAATGAATACCCATGTAAGCTGATCAATTAAAGCTATTATATTACATGAATATATTCTGCTCCTAAATGAAACTGGATGGGCATAACAGATAAACGGTAAGGTGCCAGTGGTTCGGCAGCTTCCAAGTGAAAATTCCTGGCATTAAAGTATATGTAAAGCCATCCAGCTCTAATACCTTAGCAATTTAATGTCCAAAATATACTATCAGTAAACATAAATATATTGCTTCTGTTATTGAAAGTAATTTATATGTCTAATTTCTGTCAAGAAAGATGCTCTCTCATTCAAGAAGATTAGCCCGATGTCTCGTGGCACTCTTAACTCATTCTCTTTCCCCTGTTCGCCTATACCAAAGATAAGTGCCTTGCTCAACAGCCGATGATCAAGACTACACGCAAGAATAATTACCCCGCCAAAAATTAGGACCATTGAAATGTTCTTAACCAGTGGTTTTTGCGAAGTAGCTGCTATATTGTCAGACTGCGATGAATCTCCATTGCTTTCCAAGGATCTCTGGTACTCGGTGTTTTATTTTGGTTTTAATTTGAGCCATGGATGCAGGTCGAGATAGCGGAGCTAGAGATGCTCTTACCTCTTGGTAAGCACGCAACCCAGGCTCACTTTTTCTTCATGATTCCCCACATTCCCAGACGAATTGCCAGCTTCGCCATTTCCAATGGGATGCCCATATCTTCTTGATGGAAGAGTAGCACCTCACATGCAGTCAGTAGGCCATTATCTCTTCTTGAGTCAGCTGGATGTATGATGAGAAAATTTAAATTTTCATTTGTTCAACTCTAGTAAACCTAAGATTTCTTACAGTACTAATACTAGCCACTTTCGGCAGTTGTTTGCTACCAAAGATTATGCTAATCACAATTGGGTGATTTCAAGATAAAAACAATGACTCGATTGAAAGAAGGAATACTGACATTGTATAGCAGCTCGAATGTACCAACTAGAATAGTATACGTCCACACGTCTAGGTTTGTTTCACCCAGGGATATAAGGCCAGGAAACTCCCTGAAACAAAGTCATTTGAGTTGGAAAAACACCCAAGAAACCATAACCATAAAAATGGCCAATGTAAGTGAAAACCAAAATAAGAGATACGTATAAAGTTTGCTAGCATGAAAGATGAAACCACCTCCCCCAATTTGAGGGAGGAAATAGAGAGAAGAAAGAAGTAGGAACTTTCATCAATTCCCCTTCAACTTTGATTTCAAATGCTTTAGCATTATTTATGTTAGATTTTTTGCCTTATTTTATGCTTGTCGGAAATCAGTCATTTCATAGAAAGCCAACTGGACTACTGATCTACTACCGAGAAGAGCTCATTTTCATCAGCAATCCACAGTCCTCTCTTCCTAGTTCTCTATGTTTCTGTCGTTTCAGACCAAAATTACCCCCTTTAAACCGTGTTCAGTATATGCTTCCCTGAGTTTTCAGCAGCAAACAGTTTTAATATTACAGGTACGTGTCTAACATAAGTAAATTTAATCTTTTTAAAAATTTTTATGTATTTAAAGCGTTCTTGGAAAATCATATTTCCGTATACATGTCCAAATATACATTAAACACAAGTGTTAGATATAAATACTATACGAAAAATAAAAAGTTAGAGCAACATGGAAGATTTTTGCTGCTACTTCTTAGCATTATACAGTGACATATGTCGAACAAATTAAACCTATTTCATGCCTTTGTCACACAGCATTAGGAACCATCCAATTCCCATATCCGCGTACCGATTATGTATTCTCTATCACCGCAAAAAATAATAAAAAATAAAAATAAAAGGAAACTGAGCCACAAAGAATCAGGGAAAAAAAAAAAGTCAGCATATAAGCATTGCAAGGCAATCTATTTACAACCACACTACGCAAACAAAAGGGAAGCCTCTACCTTTCTTATAAATTGAGCAACCATAGTTTTGGTGTAGGACACTCTTTAATGGTTGCAGAATATGCAGGCATGTCATCCCACTTTGGTCAAAATCGTCCCGGAATAAGTCCCTCACCATCTTTGTAGTTGCATCCTTGAAGATTGTCTTGCTGCAATACTCAGGAGGACCTGTATAACAAGCCCCATGTAAACAGAAAAGAAAAGAATAAAGGTTAGTTATCAGATATTTCCACGAAAAAAAAAATGGAAAAGAAAAACCCTACCTTTGGATCTCTCCGCTGCTTGGTAGCTCATATTTAGGGTAGAACGATCCATCATATGTATCCAGCTAGGACCTCCGTTCTTCATTTCAACAAGCTGACATAAATGCTTTAAATCCACCTCCATTACAACGTTTGAACATCTTTCAGTAAGTTGTGACGTGCAGCATGTGCTAGAAAAAAAGGTACAAAAAATTGAAAGCTCTGAAGAACAAACGATTTAACAGCAAGATTAAAAGAAAGAAAAAAAAGAAAAGCTAGGAGAAATTCTTTCCGGGTTATGAATATGAACCCCAAAAATAAATTCCCAGTACCTGGAATTGTCATATTCAGAAAGAGAAACAGACGGTGGTTTCCGTGGGTTCCATTATTAATGACCCCAGATTCACAAGCATGTAACTGCATTTTCAAGGAGTTCAAACATGGAGATGAACCGAAAGTTTTCAAAGCGGACACAGGAGACTTAGAAGGCAATGCCGGCAAACGACACTTCCAATGATTTCGATACAAAACAATGTTGTCTTCTCTGGCTCGCCCATTTCGGCTTCCAAGCCTAACCAAGAATTATTCCAACTAAAAACAGTATCCATAAAGGACCCAAATACAACATCATCTCTGTACAAATTCCTCCAATAAATTATTAATCCGGTTAAGGATTAGCATAAGAATAAAGAATCAATCCGCAGTCTAACAAAATTAAAGAGTATAGATAGCTCCGGGAAACTAAAGGAAAAAGAGGAAGAAAAATCAGAAGATATGGCGGCAAAGAGAGCTAGGAAGATCATATGGTTTAGAGTTTGACAAGAACATGAAAGACACTCGAACGAAAAAAAAGTTATGCTGGCTTTACGATTTTGTATGTGACAAAGTAACGGAGGATGTCGTGTTTTAAAAGAGATTTGGGGCACTGGGCGTGATAAGATTGGTGGAAAACTGGAAATCTTTGATTGCGAGTCGCTACTCACTACTCACTTTCCCTACGTTTTAAAAAGAAAAGAGGTTTTTAATGGTGGAATGGAACAGAACAAGTACAACAAACAAACAAGTTCCCCAGCAGCATGAATTTCAGAATTTGTTTGTCGTTTGCTTTTCTTCCGGTTGCTTTTGTGCTTTCCTTAGCAATTGCAAATTCACTAGGGGAATGATAATCATGGTTAACACTTTTAGCACGACCAGAGGAGTGACTGTGTCTCGCTTCATGAGCCATCCAATGGATTTTGAGCCAATTCGCTCTTAACGGGGAAGTTATTTTTTGAAAAGTGAAGGCGAAACGAGAGAGAATGGGTTTTTTTTGTTTGGAGAGTGGAGATATAACAGTTTTGATAATAATTTGCTCCGTTATGTTTATTTAAAATTATTATTTTATTTTTAAATATTTAATTTTTTATAATGATAATTAATTAATAATATAATTATACATATTATATTTGAATATGATTTAATGTTTTTTTCTCTAATAATATATGTTTTATTATTTAAAAAATTAAAAATAAAAAAATATATCAAATAAAATAAAGTATGACGGATAATAATAAATGCATCTAATATCTATGGAGACGATAATAATATTAAAAATTCAATGCCCACAGCTAAACGGGTTGGGTGGTAGAACAAAGCAAATTCAATAACAAAGCAAAAGTAAATTTTATAATGTCTGCCCACGCTCCACTCCATTGCCATTTGTATTCATGTTGCCTAACATGAAACATCGAACATTTTTAACAGATTTTCAATGTATGTTATTTGTGGACATTAATGGTTTACATATTATTTTTATAGATTTAGTACGAAAAAACTACTCTCGAAATATATTTTTTAATAATTTGATATTTAAAAAAACTAAGTTTAAAGGTTGAATGTTTCAAATTTTATTTTCACAAAATAAATTAATTCAATAAATTAATATCATTAGATAAAATGTTGTATGTCTTAATTCATTAAAATTACATCGTCATAGCCACCTCAATGCTATGTTAGTATTCAGAAAAATATTGTCACTTGACACGAGATTACTTAGTATTAGTCATTCATGCCAAGTCAATATTTTAAGTAATAACATTAATCTATTGGAATAATTTATTGATAGAATATAAGTTCAAATATTTGATTTTAATTTTTTCTTCTTTTAAGTGTTAAGCATCTGTTTGGATGAACGGTAACATTAAAAACAGTGATGAGAATAAAATTAATTACTAGTAAAATGAGATTAAGTATTATAACGATAAAACAAAAATCATTGACAAGTTATTTAAATAATTTAAAGGGTCTAAGGGAAATTCCCCTTGCTGGCTCGAGTGGTGAGGTGGGAAATCCCACAAATGCTCTTAAATATAGACTTGATAATTTTAGAAATGATTACACGAATAAATAAGTATAAAGTAATAAAAGTATGACACGATACGATTATATGTTTAAAAATATTATAATATGAATTATTAACATAATTATGAAATAATAAATAAATAATTATAATATAAATATACGATTTGAAGGTATTTAAAAGATATACTTTTAAGAGCTAATTTAAACAATTTAATATACAAGTTAGGTTTAAACAACAACTTTTCTTTCTCAATACGCATCAAATACATCAAACCTTTTTTTTTTCAATAAATTTTATCCTTTGGAATGACTTTCCGAAAGTGAAATTAGTAATTTTGTTTTACTTACCTCTTATTATAATTTTATTACCAAAATTTTTATTTGGCTAATTTTCTTTACGAATATATAAATCTATAACAAATACAGATAAGATTTCGAGTTTGATACATTAATAGTGAAAATTTTTTAACTTTAAAAGAGCGACTAAAAAACTATCACATGTTTTATTTTTTATTCTTTATTATACCTTAAAATGTATGTATCACTTTAACTTACTTATAAAGTTTAATATTCCGCCGGTAACATATCAAATAATTTATCATATATGGAGTATATTATAAAAAGTAATAATCTACTGGCTGGAATGAAAGCATACAAACACATTCTTGTGGAAGCCTTGCTTTCAAATAAATTCTCATTAGTCAAATTAAAGAAAAAAACTACAAATAAAATAAAGGAGAAATTGGAGAATAAAGATTAAAAAAAAAGGGTACAAGTTGCCTTCAGATTTTGAAGTTGGAAATCCTACACCTACTTTCTTTAATCTTCACACCATTCCTCTGTACCAAGTAATAAGTTATCCCTTTCGTGTGCATAAAGGACGAAACAAAAATTAACCTTTCATTGATTGTCCTAATCATGGATCGAATCAAACTTAATTTGAGTTACGAATTTGATTTCTCAAGTTTAAAGTCACTCAACTAGAAATATTATTTTATTTACAGATATACTTTATTTCATTTTAATTTTTAAAATGTATTTAAAAATAATAAAATATCAATATAATAATAATTTTTATATTATACGAGGCTCGCTGCTATTGAATCCGCAATTGTTACCGGTGGCACATTCATTAATTTACGTTTGCCAGAATCAATAATCTGCAAATACCTTTCACTTGTTTGCCTTTGTTTGAAATTTTTTGATCTCTTAACTGCAGCATTGGCTGCCGACCAATCTGGAGGACCAATTTTTGCTGAAGGAGAACCGACAAAGCTTGCTGATTCCATCTGATTTTGGAGGTGGGATTGTGAGCCAAAACCACACAGCAGATCCTGAGCTGGTTTTATGACTTGGATACTGAGAATGATGGGTCAGTATCTTTGCGCCACGGGCTACAATGACTCTGCGATCTTTGCGCTCCTGGAACGTCCAGTTGTTTGCCCCCTCCGAACAGCCCTCCATTGTGGACGTAAACTTCCCTTCTCTAAACATCCAAGCCTCAGAAAAGCCAACAATTCTTACCAGAACAGGTAAGAACAGTTACTCAGACTCTTTGTATTCCTTAAAATATCCGTATCTAATATCTGTATCTAATATTCATGTTCAACTTATGATTAACTATGAGTACGAAAATATGATCCTCTAAAAACCTTCCAAATTCATTAGAAAACTTGAAAAACAATGAATATACCCATGTCGGACACATCTCAGTATCCAACACTCACTTGAGTTGTGTAACATTAGAAAAAACTATGTTAAAATCCGGTTTATCAAAGGGGGAAAGAAGATGAGCAAATTAAGATGTATATAGATTGCATGGTGATTATACAATGTCATTTCTAATTCCTATACTTTTACGCAATAAAATGTTTCTTAATCTCTCAAAATCTAACCTAGCACAGGATTATGTTTTTATTAACCCCAAACGATCACCTTCGCTTAATCTCAAACCCTGTACTACGTCTCTCTACATGCCTTGACCTTCATCTATAGCGTTGCCATGAAAATTCTACAGATGAACCAAACAGCTTGCCATCTTTCTCTTGTATCACAAAATGAGACAACCTATTCCACAAATGAGTGTTCTTTGGTGGATTCTACCACCAGTGGCTCTAATTTCTCGGCTTCACCATTTCCTTTAGGTATAATGAGTCCATACCCTCCAGCTTTTCTTTTGTATAAAATATTAATCTCACCTGAGCAAAGCACATAATATAATACTTTTTATTAGCACATAGGACAATTACCAAGGAAATGATTAAGGGAACGGAAAAATTCATACCAGTTTCTTCATTGCGGAAACCATAGAAGTCATGATCAACATTTTCAAGCTGCTCAATTGCTTCAGAGACAGTCAGTGGTGGCATCTCAAAGTATTTTGTACGAACAATCTGAAACATTCATGATGCAGTTGCGTTAATGGGGAAACAAAAAGAAAGCAGTGGATGAGAGAAGCATCAATTTGTTTGAACATCTTTCTTGATGCCAATGAAAGCAGGAAAAGACAAACGAAACTCCATCCGAATTTCTAATAACAAGATCATCCTACATGTTGCTACAGCAACATTTAGAAAACTAACTAGAGAGATCAAAATAGAGAATAATACTACATACTTGATCCCCTTATTTTCTTTTTCCTCTTATCCCAGATGGAATACAGATTCCATGCCCACTCAGGAAACAAAACCCATCAATGACAGTTGATGAACCCAAAATAAGAAAAATTTAAAAGCCCTATATTATTATGTCATGCAGCCAAACATGTAAGAGAAATAAAACTAATTCCAGAACCAATTCATAGATAAAAAGTTGATGAGATAAACCTCATCTATAAAGCCATCATCCTCCTGTTCAGGAACTGCCTCTGCCTCTGCCTCTGGCTCTACATCATCATCATCTACTACTATTGCCACAGGCTCTCTAACTTTTGATCTATCGAAGCCTTTCATATGGCGGCCACGGTCTGATTCTTTCTCCTTAATCTTCCTTAACTTTCTTTGTAGAATTGCAGACGCCAAATCTATACTCCCATATACTGTCTCAGCTTCTTCTTCTGCACGAATTACTCCATGCTTCTTTGTAAACAAAGTCACCTTCAAATCAAAAACCCAACAGGAAAAAGGGGGAAAAAAAAAGAGTAAGACAAATGTCCTAATGCGAACATGGTCTCAAGCAAAAATATTTCAATTTCAGGAAGCACCTCACATCTTCGAATCCTTGGACCTCTCCCTAATTCTCCACCTCGAACAGACAACCTGACATCAACTTCTCTCACAAGATGGCTATGCTTCTGAACTGCCTTACCAACCTTCTCCTCAACATGCTGCTTAACTGTATCTGTTAACTGTATGCCGTAAAAAGAAAGTATATTATATCAAACAAGAAAAAGGATGGTCGGTCCAGTTTAATTGTTGTCATAGTATAAAGAAGAAAGGACAGTAAAAGGTAGATCAAAGTCTAAGTTTCTCTGTTTGAAATTCAGCAAAACAAAAACTTTTCTAAAGTTTCCCTTCTATTTTCTCAGCAATTACCGGACAATTTTGGCTTGGGTCTTAATAAAAATCATTAAAATTAACACTCAAAAGCAAATTTGGGATGGGAGTTATAAAATCACCAAAATCAAAAGCAAACGGTATCATTAGCTAAAGCAAATAGATGCCAAAGTAAGTACTCCGTGTTTATTTGGTCTTTTACATTCTTCAAGTAAAAGAAGTCATTGGCCTCCAATGGTAAAAGATGCATCATCGATAAAACAATAAAGGGTTACAGATTAAAACAGTCAAAGAAATCTCACTATTCAGTAGGAAAGCATCAATCTTGATAACATTTTTCTTTCGAATAGAGTAAATCATAAGTAAGAGATAAATTACCTCGAGATTTTTACCTTGTACGATTAATTTGACAGAAGCCAAAGGACCGTCCCAGGACATTCGAACCGTTAATGAACAGCTCCTGCTTTTTCCTGGTTGCATCTCAATGCACTTAAAACTGTTCCCAATTGGGTTCAAGAAATTGGATTTGTAAGAAGGTAATGAAGGGATTCGAGGCTTTGTGAGACCGAACAGAGAGACTGATGAAGCTGGAGATGGAGGGCATGAAAATGATGACTCTGAGACCGATATTGAGTAGTGGAAACTTGTTTGCGATGAAGCTAATAGAGTCGTCGCCATTTCGTTTAGGAAAGAACAGTGTTTTCGATGGGTGGAAACTGGAAGAAATTACAGGAAAATAGCTTTTAGTTCCGTTCATTTAAAAAAAAAAAAAAAGATTTTATGCTTTGTGGTTTGTGGATAAGGACACGTGACATGGCATGGGCAGGATTTGCACACATTATCAACATTATTTTTTTATTTTACGAATTTATCCTTTTAGTATTTTAAATATATTTATTTTTTTCTATTAACTTGTTTTAAATTTAAAAATTTTAAATATTATCGAGACAGCCGGTTCGGACCGAATTCGACCTCTAATTATATCTGATATTTAATTTGACCCTAAAATATAAATTTTAAATTTTATTTAAATTCATTTATATTTATAAGTAGTAAATAACCAACATATATTATTTTTTAAAAAAATTAAAAATATGTTATTTTTATTTAGTTTTATATTAAATTTAAAACATAAATAATTTCATAGTTTTTAATATTTACTTATAATATTATAAATCATCATTTTTTACATAATATAAATCATATAATATATAAATAAAAATAATTATAATTAAGTCAAATTAAATTTTAAAATTTTAAAATTAAGATTAAATGTGAACGATAGCTCAACTTATAAATATACTTTGATGAATCTTTTTTTATCGTTAAAGCCATGAATTCAACATTCTACGAACAACAGACCACATTCACTTTCAAATAATTTTTGGCTCGAGATAAATTGCATAAGCTGAAGATAAACGTGGCATGGATAATGCAGATGGGACCTATTTATTTAATTAGACTTGGCTCTTTTGCTTTCTTGTCTTTTACATTTTATCTGTTTTCCTTTCCTTTTCCTACCGTTTGGCAGCCAGCTTGTTCATCTTGTCCGTTTCTTTGAGCGTGGAGAAGATATTAGTACCTGAGGCCAGGCGAAGGGACCGGGCCGCAAATTTTTGAAGTGTTTAGAGTGCTTCATACTGTGATTTGAAAATAATGGCAAATTTTAGTTTGGTCCCTGCAAATTTTTTTAATTTGGCATTTTTGATTTTATTTGTAGAATTTGTTTGATGTAATAATTTTAGAAATACTTTTAATCTAAACCATACTCATTGTTATAAGTTTAATTTTTTTATTTACTTTTTCAATCAATTAAATATATACATTTACATTAATTATTGTGTCTAATATTTTTTTTATTTTATGTTTATTAGGGAAACATAAATAAAGGAAAGTAAAGCATTACCATATTTAATATGGACTGTTCATTTAATTTATTTTGCTTTTTTTTTAAATATATATAATCTTATGATTTCCTCCTATAATATGAAATAACTTTGTACATACTTTAATTAAATAATAGATTTTTTGACATCAGAACTTTATTTTTTATTAATTTTTTTCACATGCAACATAAATTATAGCATTTAAAATTTTTTAAAAAATCATTATAAGGAATTTATATATTATTAAAAAATTTAATAGTATATATAATATTTACAATTGAATATTTTTACACTAAAATTGCCATAGATTGATTTGGGTCATGCTCGCGTAGTTAAAAATATATATATATTTGCTTAAGGTTTAGTCTAATTTGAGTCGACGAATAACTCTACGTATATCCTAGCCCCCTATCAATATTTTTGGCTTCGCTTCTGTTTGGGGCTGTCCAATTTCTTCGGCAACATGAGGATGGATTTACTTGGAAGATACCTGGGGCTAGCTACAAAACAGTTCAGATTTGGAATGAGATAAAACATTGCAGGGAGAAAGTCGCTTTGCACCGATTGGTATGGTGTCATTTCCACATACCAACGCACTCAGTTATAGGGCCGCAGGCTATATTTGATTGATTGCCCACCAAGGACAAAATGCGTGCTTGAGGCATTAGAACATCTGCAGAGTGCTTATCCTGCAGTTGTAAGAATGAATCGAGGAATCACCTGTTCTTCTGTTGTGAATTCTCGAAACAGTTTTCGATTAGATTACTCTTAGCTTGTGGGAGGAGGAATGCACCAAAGCCTTGGCAGGAGTTTGACTGGGTGGTAGCAGGAACAAAGGGGAAGAACATCAGGTCAGTGATCCTAAGACTTGCTTGGAATGCTAGTATCTACCTTATCTGGCGAGAAAGGAATAAGAGGCTGCATGGGAGGCCAACGAGGACTGAGCAGGAATTGTTTCGTCTCATTATTAGAGACACAAGGGATATACTAAGTGAAACCAAGATTAGTAGTGCTAATGTAAATGGTATACTCATTGACTTTTGGGGGTTTAATATTGAAGTATAAGGGAGGGTGGTATACATGACGTAATTTGAATGGTGTAAACTTTACAGAGTCTTTTTGCTGCTTTCTTTTGGATGAATAGAAATTTTATTTATAAAAAAAAAAAAAAGGAGAAGATATTAATCTTAGGTGTGATTCTGATAACAGCTTATATATATATATATATATGTAGTGTATTTAGTAATGTAACTTCTTCAAAACTAAGTTATATGTTAATTATAATCCAATAGAATTATATGGATTCGTCACTGCATTTTTCCACTATGTTCTCATAGTACGTTTTGCCGGTCCTTCAAATGAATCATAAATGTTGTTAGAGGTCTTTTGATGATGAGGTGGAAAATTTGATGGTTTGAGGTCTTGTAGATAAGGAAACAAAAGTTAGATGGCATCAAAGGTAGGTTTCGAGATGCGATGCTTAACTAAGTAAATGCAGAAGAGAAAAAGAAAGACAAATAAAATTTTAATAGATTAAAAATATATCGTTAATTAGTTTCAGAGATGATTATTTATATTTAAATAAGTTTAAATTGATTATCAGAGATACGAGTAATAACGTTCTAATGATTGAAGTCTATGAGTATCGCGTGGAAGATAATGCGACTCCTAGGCATCTGAGAGGCAATCAAGTATCCTTTTAAAAGCTGACCTGATTTGCTGGGCTTCGAAAGTTGGATCACAAGCCTCGGCTGTTTGTTTGGGCTGTCTGGCTGGTGGGCGTTCTGGATCCTAACAGTTTTCATCAGTCATCAGAGTTTTCTTCCCTGTTTTTCACCAGCGTTGCCTGAGTCCACTCTTTATTGGTTTCCTTGTTGATTTCTTCATTCAAGTTTTCAACCGTCTTATATAGTGTAAATGCTAATCTAGCTTAATCTCATTTTCTTATCATGCTTGGAAAACTAATATATAATATTATCTCAATCTTGATTTTCCGGTATATATATATATATATATATATGTGTGCGCGAGTGTGTCTTTTTTTGGCCCTAATTATGTCTTGGAATTTGGAAAGGTTGATTTCTCATGGGTCATCATCTGTCTTGAAGTTTTTCAATTTTGAGAATATAAACTCTCTTTGATTTCACTTTTTATTGGACAAAATTGCTGTTAGTTCTTAATCAAAATTTGTTAATTCATGTTTTGAATGAAGCTTGGCAACAGACATTTCACCTAAGTTTGTTTAATATTTTTCACTATTTTTTCAAAGGCATATATATATATATATATATAATTGACAGGCAAAATTTCCTGCGTTACCCGTTGTAAGCCTTATTTTTAGTAATATTATTCAACTTGGTGTTGGCCTTATTCCCAAGTTGTCATGGATGCGGCAAAATGATCCAGGCTGCCTGAGAATAATTGGTTACACGGGGGTGCTGTGCTGCCATCTGGAATGGTTATTGGTTGCAGTGAAGCAGAGTTTTGATTGACCTTTTTTCGGTGGATGAAACACTATGTTGGCCCAAACCAACCAATAATAGAATTTTGAGTTCTTGCTTTGCTTGTGGATCACTGCTGATTAAGCTGATTCATGATTTGATTTGTTTGTAGTAACACGAAACTATCACGTAGGAGTGTGAGTGAACATAAATTTGATACTGACAGTGACCAGCCAAGCCCATCTTCTAAAACCGATAGCCAGGCTCTCACTCCAAGGAGATGATGATAAGCCACTAGTCCCGAACCTGGAAAAAATGGATTGGATAAGTCGTTTAGAATAATTTAGAATTTAATAATATATTAAAGGTCAGATTTTGAAAACAGTTTAAAATAAAAAATTAAAAAATCAGTTAAAATTAAATTTTTTATTTTTTAAGAAAGATTTTAAAATTTTTATTTTTTTTAATTTTCAAAATTTTTAATTTTTTAATTTTTAAATTAAATATAATAAAATAAAATAATTAAATTAATTATTAAATTGATTAAATTAAAAATAAATAATTCAATCTGTTTGATTAATCAATTCAACTTTTTCGACCTTAATTAGAGCAGGCCTCCAGGGAGGGTAGGGTAGCCACTTTCTTGCACTTTTGCATCTGTTTTGGCTCTTGCGCCTTGTCCGAGTCTGGTTGCTTGTACGTTTAAAACTTCAAATTGATCACAACGAAATTATTAGCCTTTTAATGAAGTGACATTCACTTTACAAATGAAAAAAAAACAATCATTTCAACGGATCCAATTAATTATTTTATTTGTCCATATTTGTTGATGCATTCATTTTATTCTATATATATATATATAATTTACTTATTAATTATAAAAATTATATTTATAAATTATGATTAAAAATATAGTGAGATAATGGATTGTAAGTAACTAATGAGAGTTGAACTTGATTTTTGATTACCGGTATCTATTATCATCAACTTATAATTTGTGTTTATCTTAATTTTAAAAAAAAAACCAAAGAAATAAAAAGTTTAAGATCCGTTGATGTATAGATTATTGGACTGTGCTTACTATAACATATTATCCGTTTTAAAACAATGCATAAATTATCCTTATAATTTTATACTTAAAAAAAACTTAATAAAAAAATAATAATTCTTATTTTATAAATCACAATTTATATTTTTAACTAATTAATATAGAATTATTATCTATCTTAATAAGATATTTTTTTAGGAGAGAGATTATAAAAAAATATAACTGATTTAAAATATTTTTAACTAATTAATATAAAATTATTATCTGTCTTGACAAGATATTTTTTAGCAGAGAGATTTTAGAAAAAAATTTAGCAAATTTAGGACACGATGAGAAATAATCGAAACGATTAGTCAATGGTCATGGGTCATCTATCTATCTCTCGATTGAAGGGCTCCAAAACTGGGAAAAAAATAAAAGTTTGTTTTAAAAGCAAAACTTTCTCTTTTTCTCTATTTTCAAACATCTCTGAAACCCCAGACTGTAATCCTTTCAAAAGATCCTAATTAGGAGGGTCCCTTTGGCTTATTTTATCTTAACAAACTTGACTGACTGAGTTAGGCTGATCTACCAAAATTTCACGGCTAAGACAGATGGAAGGGTGGTTCAAGAACTGACCCCGGCAATGGCATCAAAATTCCTTTTTATTGATTTGTTTATACCCTTTCCTTAGCGACTACATAAAGACACCCAGAAATCATTAGGATGATTCCCAGTTGTTTCTAAAAAGTCAAGGTTTTTTTTTTTTTTTTTTTTGACAGATTCTTCATGTCCTCCTTTTGAACCCCTTTGTGGAAAGCCTCAATAATATTAACGTAAAGGAACATTAAAGTACAACTTCAAAATTACAGATTTTTTATGTAAAAACTAATGATTTCCCATGCATTGCTAATATCTTTTGATTATACATCAATTCAAAAATCCATGTTGGAGCAAATCCATTTTTGGGTTTTCATTAAACAAGGTGGGACTAAGCCATTGCACTGCAATTCACTTACGTCCAATCGACTAGAAAGGCTGTGGCTCTACTCCCTCTTTAAAGCTCTTTTAAAAGCCTTTTACTTTCCTTTCAATTATTTTAAAAGCGTTTTCCAATTCAGATTCTGGTTAACAAAGCTTAAAAAAAAAGAAGATATCCCAGTATCCTCCCCATCTCTATCATCATGTTTGCATATACTAAAACATATCTTATTGTAAAGTACTAGGAGTATAAAACTTGTAATTCAAGCCTGTCGCAGGGTTTCTATCTGAGATAGTATCATGTATCCATATTAAATGATTTTAGGAGCCCTGAATCCAAATGGGGGGGGGGGGATATTGGGACCCATGATATATTAAGCTTCCGTAAATGATTTGCCGTCTGTACTGTGGTTGTGGTTACCGCTGGTAATCACCGAGCAGTAGGCCTTTGGCTCTGCATGAACAGAAAAAACTGAGAGAAAATGCGGAAAAATAATGGAACGTTGAAGTTGTTCTTAGTTATCCATAAAATATACAACTTTGATTTTGTGTTTCATCATTTGCAGCCAAGCAACAATTATGTTTAAGCATTGCATTGCATACATTGTTTGTCTGCAAATTAAATAAACTTTATTAATTGATTGTTGCCCAGATGCTAATGTGGAAGCAACCAGTTTTGTCTATACTTGAGCAATTCTGAGATGAACATATTATATTTTACAAGAAAACAAGAAAGTACCAACACGTGGCTACCTTATTTGCTTTTGGGGGAAAAAAAAGGTTTTTAAGCACTGAAACTCCACCACAGTTGGTCATTGTGTTTCCATCCCGTCAGATAATTCAGATTTGCTACATCCGCAAGAGGCAAAAGCAAGGAGCCTAGTCTATGGATCCAATGGCTGCCGGCTTCCGGTGAA
>JBBYHO010000020.1:8225631-8255631 GCA_038382025.1 Adansonia gregorii | reverse complement strand
TCCGGGAAAAGAAGTTCATAACCCATGGGCCTTCTACCTCTACGGGTATTGCTCTATCAGGCTTTCACCAATTGCAAAAAATTCCCCACCGCTGCCTCTTGTAGGAGTCTGGGCCGTGTCTCAGTCCCAGTGTGGCTAATCATCCTCTTGGACCAACTACTGATCATTGCCTTAGTAAGCTATTACCTCAAACTAGCTAATCAGATGCGAGCCCCTTCTCGGGTGGATTCCTCTTTTTGCTTCTCAGCCTACGGGGCATTAGCAGCCATTTCCAGTTGTTGTTCCCCTCTTAAGGGTAGGTTCTTACGCGTTACTCACCCGTTCGCCAATGGAAACACCACTTCGCGTCCGACTTGCATGTGTTAAGCATGCTGCCAGCATTCATCCTGAGCCAGGATCGTACTCTTCATGAGATTCATAGTTGCATTACTTATAGCTTCCTTGTTCTTAGACAAAGCCGATTCGATTGTCTTTTATTCCAAGGCATAACTTGTATCCATGCGCTTCATATTAGCCTGGAGTTCGCTCCTAGAAATATAGCCATCCCTACCCCCTCACGTCAATCCCACGAGCTTCTTATCCATTCTTATTCGATCACAGCGGGGATGCAAGGTAAAATAGAAAAACTCACATTGGATTAAAGGATAATCAGGCTCGAACTGATGACTTCTACCACGTCAAGGTGACACTCCACCACTGAGTTATATCCCTTCCCTGCCCCCATCAAGAAATAGAACTGACTAATCCTAAGTCAAAGGATCGAGAAACTCAACAACGCCACTATTCTTGAACAACTTGGAGCCAGGCTTTCCTTTCGCACTATTACGGATACGCAAATAATGGAAAAAGTTGGATTCAATTGTCAACTGCTCCTATCGAAAATAGGATTGACTACGGATTCGAGCCATATACATATGGTTTCATAAAATCGCACGATTCTCCCTATCTAAATCAAGCAGGTTTTACATGAAGAAGGTTTGCCTCAACATGTTCTATTCGATACAGGCAGAAAAAGCGATATTCTTAAAAAAATAGAGAAATCAGAACCAAGTCAAGATGATACGGATCAACCCCTTCTTCTTGCACCAAAGATCTTACCATTTCCAAAGGAATTGGAGTTACATCTCTTTTCCAGTTCTATTCAAGAGTTCTTATGTGTTTCCACAACCCTTTAAGACCCTAAAATTTTGACAAATTCTTTTTCTTTTCTTAGGAACACATACAAGATTCGTCATTACAAATAGGATAATGCCCACAATTAAATACTTCATTTATGAATTTCATAGTAATAGAAATACATGTCCTACCGAAACAGAATTTGTAACTTGCTATCCTCTTGCTTAGCGGGCAAGGATTTACCTCCATGGAAAAGATGATTCATTCGGATCAGCATGAAAGCCCAACTCCATTGCATTGCCAGAATCCATATTGTATATTTGAAAGAGATTGTCCTCCTTGCTTCTCTCATGGTACAATCCTCTTCCCGCTGAGCCCCCTTTCTCTTTGGTCCACAGAGACAAAATGTAAGACTAAGACTGGCGCCAACAGTTAATCACGCAAGAAAAGACTTAATGAGCTGGGATCTCTAACTGATACTAATCTAATACAAATAGAATAGAAAAAATAAAATAGAAAATACTAATATAATAGAAAGAAAAGAACTATCTTTTCTGTATACTTTCCCTGGTTTCGTTGCTACCGCGAGCTTTACGCAATCAATCGGATCATATAGATATCCCTTCAACACAACTTAGGTCGTCGAAAGGATCTCGAAGACTCACCAAAGCATGAAAGCTAGGATCTTTCAGAAAATGGATTCCTATTCGAAGAGTGCATAATCGCATGGATAAGCTCACACTAACCCGTCAATTTGGGATCCAATTCGGGATTTTCCTTGGGGGGTATCAGTAAGGAATTGGAATGTAATAATATTGATTCATATAGATACAAGAAAACATTTTTTTTATATTTGAAACCAATTAATTATAAGGGGCAGTGCATGAGAAATCAAATCATACATAAAAAATCAAATCCTCGAACGCCCTCATAACATAAGGTGCTCGAAAATGGTTGAAATAGTTGAATAGGAAGATTAGAATGACTATAACCCTTGGTAAATTTACCAAAGATGAAAATGATTTATTTGATATTATGGATGACTGCTAGATTCTCAAGTAACATAGCTTTGGTCTATTTTGGCTCTTGCTCTTGCTTATATGTTCAAACTCTTGATTATATTAGCCTTTTTTTTAATGAAAGTTACTAAATTTTCACTTTTCAGAACGCTGCTGCCACCTTTCCAGAAAAGCAAAAACAAAGAAAAAAAAAATTAAAGGAAACAATGATTTAGCCTGCCACTATCCATTATCAAACAACCCTATCAACATAAGTTTATCTCTAAAAAAGAAGAGGCAAAGAATTAAGTTTTAAGATTTGTTTTTCCCCTGCATGATCCAGAAGCAAATTTAGGGGAAAAAATTTGGAAATAAATCAAAATCATTCTCCAAACACTGAAAAGAGTCAAAAGTCATGGGGTCAGCTAGCTTTTCTAATTGATCGAAGGGGCTCCAAAAACTGAAAAAGCTTTCTCTTTTCTCTTAATTTCAAACGTCCCAGCAGCCCCTCTAAGACTGTAATATTCCTTTCAAAGGTCCTTAATTTCGAGGGTCCCCTTGGGTTATTTGTCTAACTAACCTGACTGACTGGTAAGTCCCAAAATTGTTTTATGAAATTGTTTAATTACCTTTTTCTTATTGGCTACATAAAGACACCCAGATATCATTAGGATGATTCCTGGTTGAAGTCAGTTTTTGCAGATTCTTCATGTTTCACTCTCTTCTTTTGAACCCCCTTTTTTGCACAGCCCGATAACAATATTTGGAACTTTTAAGGACAACTTCAAAAAACTACAGCTTTAACGTAAAAAAAACTCATGATTATCAATTCAATAAACAAAGTTGAGCAAAACCATATATTTTTTTTGCTAGAAAAGGGGCCGCAGCAGCAATGCGAAGATAAGGAGAGGCATTATAGACATTGGTAGTTGAGTAAATTTAGTTGAAAATTTTTTTAAATTAATTAAATCGAATTAGTTTACGAAACCAACTGAATCCCAATGATAAAAACTTGTAGAATTGGAATAATCGAGCCAACCTTTTTCAAAACGATTCATTTTTCGATTTATAGGTTATTGTTATGGGTTAAGTATGGATTTAGTTTGGGTTTAATAAAAATTTGTAATTAAATATTAATTTTTTCAGTCAGTTCGATTTAAAAATATAAATTCGTAAATTGATCAATTAAACAATTTAAAGTCAACTTAGCAAATCAATTAATATCGAAATTAAATAAACCAATCGAATGAATCGAATAGCACTGATTTCGTCAGTTAACCTATTTTTGCATACTCCTAAATATTGAGATTTAAACTTATTAAATGATACCTTTAAAAAATAATTATATGAATCGAATAAGCTAAGTTTAGACTTCAAGCAAAACCGATTGCAATTCAACTTACATCCAATTAACTAGAAAGATTATGGCTACTCCATATCTTAAAGCTCTTTTAAAAGCTTTACTTCCGTTTCAATTATTCTAAAAGCGTTTTCCATTGCAGATTCTGGTTTACAAAAGCTAAAATAAAAGATATTCCTTGTAATCCTCCGCCTCTCTCAAATCATCAAGATTGTATATACTAAAATATTATCGCCTTGTAAAGTATTTCAAAAGTATGAAAACTTGTAATTCAAGCCTGTTGCATGGTTCTCTCAGATTGGATCATGCAATGCATATTCACGATTTGAGAGGGGGTCCAAAAATCCTAATGTGGGGAGGGATATTGGGACCCATAGATGAGTGGCTTTTGTATTATAGTTATGGTCATTGAACTTGTTTGAAATATTCATATTTAATATATTTTTAAATATGAATATGTGATTATAATTTTTTAAATATATAAAAAAATTTAAAAATTAAACATTTTGTTTCGAGTATATACTCATTTCGTTACTCATATTCAAGATTGAATAACATAGATTACAGCTGATAATTACCAAGCAGTAGCCATTCAGCTTTGTAAGAACAGAGAAAAAAAAGTTGAAAATATGCAGAAAAATGATCAAATGTTTATACAAGACCATGTTGTAGGCTTATTCATTAATGTTATTAGTAATCTAATGGAATGTAAAGTTGTTTTTCATCATTTACAGCCAAAGAAAATTATGTCAAGCATTGTATATATACATTACTTGAATTTAAACATAAATATTTAATATAAATGTATATTTAATATAAATAAATTTATTATTTTTATTTAAAATATATAAAATATTATATTTTTATATTTTTATTTTAATATTTATCAGACGTCAAATGTAAATATTTAAAAAAAATTGAAGCAATATACTTGCAAACATGCCTGTCCGTAAATGGAATAAAATTTGTTGATTGTTTCCCTGATTCCAAGGTAGAAGTAAATCAGATTTGTCCACCATTCTCCAGTTCTGAAATATAATATTTGCAAGAAAAATTAAGTACCGACATGTAGCCTCTATCATTTGCTTTTGGAAAGGGGGTAAGCACTTAAACCCCACCACAGTTGGTCGTTGTGTAACCATCTCGTCACTCCATCATATGATAAAGATCTGCTGCATCTACAGTGCCGAAGAACAAAATCCAAAAAAATATATATATATTTGAATTGCAGTATAAATTCGTTTCCATTTTTATTAATTTCAGTTATTTTGATTATGATAATTTAGTTTGATTTTTGATTTATAAGTTAAAAAATTATATTTATTTGAATTAAATTAAATTATATTTTTATTTAATTTTTAATTAGCTTTTAATTTAATAAATAATATAAAAATAAATATTATATTTTTAAATTAGTAAAAAAATTAAAAAAACTATAAAAAAAGATATTTTTTTAATTCGACTTAATTTTTAAAAAATTAAAACATTACACATTAATAATAATTAAAAAAATGAAAAGTTTTTACCCTCGAAAAAAAAACCAAAGTAAAGAGCATCGTCCAGTGATACAAATGGCTGGAGATGCATAAATTACATTCAATATATAAATCTGATATTATTTCATATTATTTAAATTTTAAATTATTTATTATTTTATATTCAAATCAATTTTAATTAATATTTATATTATATAATAAAAATAAATTAAAATAATATTAATTCAGGTCAATTAAATTTTTAATAAATTCTCGATGGTCGTGAGTTCGAGAATTTAGCCAGTGAATATTTGGCCAATTCCCACCACCACCTGGAAGACTTGCCAGTCAAAAGCATAAGGGTAAAATGATTGCTGCATTCTGTTTCATTTCTCCCTTTATTAAAGCCCCATCGCCTGCCTCTTAGCCTCGTAAACCTTCGATCTCTTCCCATTTTTCTTTCTCACTCACCCTCCTGCAAATGTCTCAAGTTCTCTCAAAGTCTCCCAAACACTGTGCGGAGCAAGGACGACTAACCATCGACAAGTCCTACAAGAAGTTATTTCTCTCCTTCTCTGGAATTTTCACCCTAGTTTTAACCTTTATCTTCCTAGTCTGGCTTATCCTTCACCCAGCAAAACCCCGGTTTTCGCTCACTGAAGCCGATATCTACCAACTTAACCTCTCTCGCCCTTCCCTTCTCAACTCTTCCATCCAACTCACCTTGCTCTCTAAAAACCCCAACAAAAAAGTTGGCATTTACTACGACGAGTTGCAAGCTTATGCTGCATATAAAGGGCAGCAGATAACTGTCGATACCTTCCTTCCACCGTTCTACCAAGGCCATGAAGAAAGCAACCTGTTAACTGCAGCTTTAGTAGGGACGTCGCTGCCGGTGGCTCCATCTTTTGGTTACGAAGTTCGGCGTGATCAGACTGCTGGTCGAATAATCCTGAACCTGAAAGTAAACGGAAAGCTCCGGTGGAAAGTCGGGACTTGGGTTTCTGGCCGATATCGATTCAACGTTAACTGTGTCTCGGTTATGGCCTTTGGACCTACTGCCCCAACGGCTCCACTGAGATCAAATCAAGGCACTCAGTGTTCCACTACTGTATGAGATGATAATATGTTAACCAACTTCTTATCAGCTTTATATGTTCTCTACAATTTTCACTGATTTTATATATTGTTATTCTGTAAACGAAACTTAAAATTTATCAGAAAGATTGAAACTATTAAAAAATTGTAATGTTTGTAAGTGATGATGAAAAGCTTTGTTTAGAAATATGTTCATCGCATCTTATCTTCCATGTTTCATCATTGTGGGCTGATTTTTTGCTTTTCACACGCTTGGTGGAGGATAAAAAAGATGGATTCATAGCTCTACTTTCTTTAGTGGAAAGATGAGGGTTAGTTTCACCTTTGCTCCTTTGGTCGTTCAGTGAGCTGGAAGAGTTAAAGGCAAGTAAATGTATAGACGTGATGGTGGCTGAGATCCTAATCGGAAAGATAAAAAAAAGGGGCTGCCAAAGGCTGGAAATAGGTTGCTTTGAAGGTCAAGGAATCATCAAATTCCATGTCAACGCTTCACCTTTTACTAATTTATTATAGACGATACATAGTGATTATCTAGACAAAGGATTTAAATACCGTTACGCGATGTTACAGTTTCAATTTTTTTTATCATTGATATTTATTGATATAGATGATCAGCGGTTTGTAAATATTAAAGTGACAACCATAAATTACATATAAATTTAATTTTTTAAATTGTACAAAATATAAGAAAAAAATATAATCGTAATTATATCTGATAATATTTAATATGATTACACGAATATGATACATCTAAAATAAAAAAAAATGATATGACATGACAAGACAAGATATTAATACATTTTTAAATTTATATAATACGAATTATAAATGTAAAATCGACATAAATACAAAAAATTTTAAACATAATTATGATAAAATAAAATATATAAATATAATATAAATACATAAATTATCAGATTTAATAGTAATGACTGCCATTACATCATTTACGTACATAAAAATGCATTCACTATTGTGATTTAAATCTTATTATGGACCGCTCATGGTCATATAACCGGTAGCTCACAATTGCTGGGTCCCTCTGCTTCCTGAATATTTTCATCCTATTCTTTCCCTGTCGACTAACTAAATATACTGAAAGAAACAAGGTGAAATCCAGAAGTTGGTTCATTATTCCTTGCTTTCCAAAATTTCATTGTACAAGCTCATGTATAGGTTCTTTCATAGACAGGTAAAAACGTCCAATTTTTAACTAGGACAACGGAAAGGAGGATGCCAAGACCCAACCGAGATGGAAAAAATAATATAAACATGATAGATATACATGAATGTATCATAATTTACATAACATGAATTATTAACATATCAAAATTTATATAAATATACGATAACACCTTAAACACGATTATGACACACGAACACACAAATTACTAGATCATGCCATATGCCTTGGGACTTGGGTCAGTTCCCAAATAAATTAATAAAGAGAAAAAGGAGGTAGGAGAAAGAAAGTGCCAACCCTTTATGCACAATCCATCTTTTAGTAAAGCGAGGGAGATCAAACGTTATTGAAACAAAGGTATTCATACAGTAATTGTTTGGTGCGCATACTTTGCAACTAATAATTGATTTCTACAGTGAAAAATGTATAATACAGACAAACTCCATTCACTATCAGTCTATCAGAAAAGCAGAAAAAACTTAAAAGAGGAAGAGGAACTATTTTCGAAAGTGACCATACTTTGTATGGATATGAAAACCCAGTGATTTTCTCACCTGAGGATCACTTCTAATAATGTAAACAACGAAACAGCTATGAAACTTCACAAATCATATGCATTTCACTTCCAATGCCCCGCAAAGGGCAAATTCTAATATATCAAGTTCAACTACATTATACTTTCCACCTAGAAGTTGAGTTATTTCTCTATGCAGTACGGTAGCATATGCTGGACCTGATCAATGTATATTGCTGACTAGTACTCAAAGAGTGCAAGAGGACATCACAGCAAGAACTTATGTTACTCCAACTCTTCATTTTAACTGAAATACCTATATCCGACTTATATTTGGATACGGGTATCGGGATATAATCTTCCAAATATATAGAATAATTAGAAAAAAAAAATTGAGCACACCGGCATCTAACACTCACCCCGAGCCTGAATAACATAGGCAAGAACCATAGGACTGTATTGCAATCAGCTACCATTGTCACATCGGAGGCAAAACCAAGCAGATACCAGCAAGAAAAGTTTGTCCAAGACATAACTTAATACATAGTCAGTAAAATGCCAGCTTCAGTTCCCTCTGTGAGAACTAAACTCTTGAGGTTGACTTCGGCAAAGTTTCTGTAGGCAAAAACCCCAAAGGCCATACTCTAAGTTTCTAAACTCTACTCACTTAGAATGATACCAAACTCTCCAATCAATATTAAGCTCCACAGGAGTGGTAGAAGCTCAGTCTAAATGTTTGAGTACAAGAAACAGTGCACCAACTCCACTAGCTTCTTGTCAGTTACAAAGTCAATTCCTAATTAAAGGGGAAAATACTTCAATTTTTCTTAAGAAACATCAAAAGAATTTATTCAATAAACTCTTTAAACAAAAGGATCTTGAAGCAGAGCTCCTGTCAAACCTTATGGGAAGAGAGAATTCATAGCGCTATGTGACTAGGAACATTAGCTTGTCTATCACTCGGCATTGGACCATAGAGTAACATTAGCTTATCTATCACTAGGCATTTGATCATTTACAGTATATTAAATGAAATAGGAATAATATAAAGCGCTGATTGTCAATGTTTAACAGTTAGGTTCGGTTTAACCACAATGCAATGACGGGTAGCCAGCATTTAGCAACCAATATCACGCTTGTGAATGGCATTCATTTCTCCATCATGGATTATCAAGTTAATACTTTAACGTTTTATCAAGCCTCAGGTGTCCGTAAGCTGAGGAATCCGGTATAAAGATGACACCAAGTTACAAGGATTAAGCTGCTAGCTCAAACTTGTGAGTTGAGAGAAAAAGGTTTAAAAACTAACCTGCTCGAGTAGAAATTAATTTCTTTTTGTGTACTTAAAATGTTTTAAATTTCAACATTGGAAGCTTCACATTCACATTAAAAGGTCATACTACATCCCTCCCTCTCATATTATTTCTTCTCTAGTACCACATCAGTATTTGGATGATATACTCGCTATATTCATTGGTCATATCTGCTGACTACTTCAACAATCTAACTTCAATGGCACTTAGAAAATTGAAGCTAAAAATCATTTCCCACAAACAGTTTGAAATGAATATTCATTTATATTGTCCAAAGACAACTAAAAGAAACCTCACACACTCCGGTCTCTCGAACCGAAATGGTCTATACAAAAAATTGTAAAAATACATGAGGCTCAATATTTGAACAATAACTGAAAAATGAAGTATGCAACTCTCTGGTTTTGATGTATATTGTTCAATATAGAAGTTCAAATATCCTTTATTTTACTACACAAAGATAGGTCCTTTAATTCCTTCGCATCTTACCTTCAAAACATGATTAAACAACAAGAAAAAGTAAAGCTATAATCCCTTCAAACCTCCAAAAAATTCAATCAAAATTTGGCATCCATAATGTGGAAATTCAAGAACGAACTGAATCAGAACTAACCCATTTCCAGAAATGCTTCCTTACAGAAACTGCTTTCTCCAATCCCCTGGTACCATCAAAATCCTCGTACTCTTCCTTTTCTTCAGTACAAAAATCTTCCTCGGGCAAACCTTCCACCCACGCGTCTACCGAATGCAGAACATAACGCGCAGGCAAACCTGGATATGACAGCGAATTTCGCTCCTCCAGTTTCTTTTGGTAAGAACCGGGCATAATTCTGACGATCCCAGAGTCAATCATCGAACCAAGCTCTTCCTTTACTGCACGAGAGACGGCTTCTTCAAGGGTCTCATGGGGCTTCATTTTCTCGGACAACGGTCTAAACCGATCCCTGACACTACCATCCGACAATTCTTGCCGAGATTCGACGAGGACGAGGTTGTCTTTGCCGAGTAAACGAACCGTAACGACATTAACCGTACGAAGTGGAGGGGAGGAGTCGACAAGCGATGTCTCACCTTCGGAGAGTTCCAGCCACAGGTTGTGGACGTTCTTGGTTCCAGGTTTCGTCCCCCACAAAGCCAGCGAGTCAGAGGGTAACCGGGGCTTGAGCCAATCGGAGAGAGCCTGTGGGGTTGCAAAGGGGCTCCTGGAGTGAGACATGGGTGGGATTTTGAGAAACCGGCGTGGATTTGGGGGGAAAGGAAGGAGCTTGACGGGAAGCGAATGGTTGGATTTCGTGGAAGAGAAGATAAAAAGCAGCGAAATAGCAGTCAGGAATATGTCGGGGAGATTAGCAGTTGGCTTGGTAAGGTAGAAGTTGGATTTGGCGTTGGATTGGGAATTGTTCATCGATTGCCGCCGCCTTGACAAGTTGCTGATAATGATTTCTTGTTTGCGGAGATGGCAATGCCGTATGCTTATTAGCAAGGAGGGCAAGCTGAATGGATTAACGGGATGGTCAAGGCCAAAGCCAAGTATTCGGATTTTTTATTTTAATATTTAAAATATATGTTTCACAATACTTTAATATAATTATAAGATTATTGGATTTAAAGTTATTAATAAATCAGATTATTTTAATTTGATAAGTTTAAAATGTATAAATGGGATCTTAAAAAAGATTTTATCAATTTGGATTGATTCAACTAAGTTTAAATTACTATTTTATAATAAAAATATTTTTATTTAAATTTAATTATAAAATATAAAAATAATTTTTAAACAGTAAAATGGACCATCTGACTTAGTCGAAATCGAGTTCAAGTAAGAAGATTTAAAAAAAGCAAATCATTATCCTTCAAATATATAATTTTTTTAAAAAGTAAATATATTTATTTTAAAAATATTTTTATATTTTTAAAAATATATAAAAATAATTTTTAAACAGTAAAATGAACCCATTAAGCTACTAGGAGGAAGATTAGAGACCTAAAAGGAGGTTCAAGTTTTGTCGGTTAAGGTTTTTTCCGTATTTTCATTTTGTATTCATTTTATTTATATGTTATGATGTATTACATATTTTTATAAATTTTAATATATTATTAATTTTTATTATATAAATTTTGATATATTTATATATTCAAATTATATTTATATATTTTTTATATTATATTATATTTTAAGTATTTTTTTACATGTTGGTTTCTATCATGTAATTATATCCACTTACACATTTGGGCTTTGTTATGGGGAAGGCAATTTCGTGGGTTGATTTGAGAGCCCAACAAGTTTTATCAGAGCTTGAGATTTTGGATCGAATCATCCTTTTTTTTCCTTTTCTGATTCAGAGGAAATTACAGCCCAACCCCAAAACCATGGCGTTTCCCCCTTTTCCCGAGGTTTTTATATTCAAGGAAGCCAATGCAACGGTTGTATTCAATCAAAATTCAAAAAGCAAACGGATTTAAGCTCTAATCTATAGTGGAAGAAATCAAGGATCAATGGCGAGGCGACCAAAACTAAACAAAAGGGAAGCAATGGCAGAAAAGGTAGCGACAACGGCACCTTCATCGGCGAAAAACGATGCGAGGTTAAGAAATAAAGGGAAGGAGAGCGAGGAAGAAGATCCAGTGGGTGAGAGCCCGTTGAGATCCATATTTTGTCTGAAGAAGATTGTGGACATGAAGCGCATTGAAGAGACGGAGGATTGCTTTATTCTTGATTTTAACCCTTTTGATTCCATTGACATTGCCAAGCTCCCCGTCGCCAACGACGGCGATGATGTTGATCTCTCCGTCGTCGCTGAGAGTGGCAAGGTATTTTCCCCCAATTTTTTTTTGCTGCTACACAAATAAACGTGCTTTTCTTTAGTTACTGTGGAAATTTGAATTTCCACTTTGAAGTAAAATGGGTGGTTGTGAATTATCATGTTCATGACCATATTTGGAGTTAAAACTTGTTTGGAATTTTCCAAAACCCTAAACGGTAGTGTAATTTAGTTCTGTGGTCATATTATTTTACCTAGAATTGACCCGGCAGTAAGCCTAATTGAGTAAGCTCGAATTTTAAAATTAAAAATCAAATGAACTCGAATCAGGCTTCAAGCATTTAATATCGAGTCAAGCTCAAGCTCGAGCTTTTTACTGCTTGAATTCAGCTGGATTGCACCTCTACCCGGTAAGAAGGAAGAAAAAAAAATAAGTAGGATCGGCCAGTTTGTATTTGATAGCGAGCTTTTAATTTCTTATGTACCAAGAAACAATGTTTTTTTTTTTCCTTTTTATTTAATTTGCTCTTGATGTTGTTTAGGTTGCTTGTAGAGATTATCCGCATTCAAGGCATCTTTGTCTGCAATTTCCATTTGATACTACACCTCATGACAGACATTGCGACATGGTATGTAAGAACACTGTTTTACTTTAATGTTGGACTAACTTGTTTTTGGTCGGAATTGTGTTACTCCGACTCTTAATTTTTTTTATTTTGAAATATCAATGTCCAACACTCTACGACACATTTTTGGATGATATAATCAGCCAAAGACTATCTAAATACATGAAAAAAAAAACTATAAAAAATGGAACATACTTGTAACTGAAACTTCACACCCGAGTAACATAGGTCGGAGCAATGGCATTTGATTTTAAGAATTTCTAATAAATTTTGGATTTTTTTTATATCAATGCAGTGTTACTGTTATGTTTGTGATTCAGCTGCGCCATGTGAGCGTTGGATGTCACATTGTCATGCTTCAGAGAATGTTAAGGATTGGAAGTCTCAAAGGAATGTTAGGACACGGAAGCTTCGGCCTCGAAAATTATGAAGAAAAATGCTCCCTCCATTCTATGCCTTTGGTTCTTGACATTACAATAAGCCTTCTGTTAATTGTCGTGTTGCAGTTAATGAAATTGATTTACCATAACCTGGCTGTCAAACTCATGCTCAGAGTTTGGATTATTACTTTGGACGCTGGAAATAGGGCTAACATTTTCCGGTTTTTGTTAAAGAGTACCTTTAGAACACTTTTTAGCAAGGATGGATAGATTTGTTTTCAAGTATATATTCATTTTGAATGAAGGAAATTTAGTTTTAAACTGTCTCTTTAACATTACATTGAGCTTGAAAGATGTATATGCTTAGGTTTACTTGCTGCAGTGTAAAAGAAGTTGATGTCATTATACCTATCAACCAAGCGGTCTGGTTACATTTTGACAGGCAAAACTAGATGTTTTCTCCGGGGAAGTTGGGAGGGGGGGGGGATCTTGGTCTTTTAAAGTATAACCAACCCCTCATGATCAGATATAATCCGTGAAATTTCATAATCTTCATTTTTTTAAAAAAAATATTCATATTTGACACTTATATTTGATAAAATCTACAAAAAATTAGAAAAATGGCATATCAATATGGGAATATACTCGTTTCCAAGGCACAACTCTTTGAGAGAAGACTACATGAGACAATTATGTTATGGCAGCATATATCTCCTTCATTCAAATTACACTCCACATTAAGAAGTTGTTGAAATAAATATTTGTTATTTAATAATTACATGCAATACATGATAAATCTAATTAAATATTTATCATTTAATTATTGGATATAATGTGATATGATTTAAATGGGATGTATGTTGATATGACGTAATTATTCCGCATAATTTTTCTTCAGCCCAATAAGGGTGGGGGAAGCTGATGATATGATTGGGTCGGGCCGTGGGGTTTTATCTGTGGAGAAGGTAGCAGGGACCGTCCAAAACGGGCATTAATGTCAGCCCAAGAAAGGAGAAAAGCCCTTTTCACCAAAAACAAAAGCCCCACGGATTCTTAAAGCCGCTCGAATATCTCTTCAGATTATCCCTATCTAACGGAAGACAAGCATGTCGCCAGCGCCTGTGGTTGAAGCCCCCCAGCCTGAGACTGAGCAGCAGGTTCCTCCTGCTGAGGAACCCAAGAAGCAGCCCCAGGTTTCTCCCATCATTTCTCTTATTTTATGCTTTCTTTTTCTTTTAAATGTATATTTATTTATACGTATGTATGTATTTTAATATGGTTTCATTTGCAGAGCGTGGAGGAAGCTGTGGTTGAGGACGTTAAAGAAGATGAGAAAGAAGATGACGATGAAGATGAAGATGACGACGATGACGACGATAAGGAAGATGGTGCCCAAGGTTTCTCTCTTTTATATTTTACTTTCCCCTTTGATTAGTTGCTTGATTCATTTAACTTTTTCTTTTCTTTTCTTTGCTGGACTGTATAGCAAGTTTGAAAACTATTTTTTCACTGAGAACTCGATTTAGCTTCAAAGTTCAAATCTTTGTTTTCATTTCAGTATTAATACTGTCATAGTGATGTAGTGATACTTTATGAATTAGTGGAAATTTTGCTCTTCCGATTTTTGAATTTGGGCTGTATATATCTATCTTACTTGGATTTGGGTGAGCGTCGATATGGATATGTATCCAATGTATATATATTCAATTTTTGTAAGTTTTGTCATGTATTTGATTGTTGAAGAGTTATATCCCTATACTTGTATCTAGATATGCATCGAACACGTGCTAGATACGATTACTTTAAGAAAAATTAAGATTCAGAGTATATGCTTAAAATTTCAGTAGTGATGTTTGCTTATCTTTATGAAATTATGAAATGAACTTAGTTAAAATTGTGTGAAGGCTACTAAAATTGCATGTTAAAAGTCTTATATTTTGTTCTGTTGATTTGTGCTTACTGGTTCCCAACTACCACATCCTTTGGAATTAGACTTCATTTTAGGACCCTCTGCATAGCTTTGTTACCCAGGGTGTACGGAAATAAATTTGATTATAAGAGTCTTCTTGTTCCTGCAACTTTGTTAGCTTTGAGTTAGCTGAATCTCTTTGTTAGCATGCAATTACTTGCAATTCACTTTTTTGTAGATATCTGATTTATTTATCTGTTTGCTGGTGTTAATTCTTTAGCTATCATGCACTATGTTGCTGCAACTCTTCATTCTTCTTAAAGTATCTGTGTTCTACACCTGTATCCAACGCATATCTGGACATTTGTATAGGGATATGATCTTTCAAGAACCCTCCAAATATATGGAACTCTTGGAAAAAAAGAACATGCCCATATCAGACACATACCTGTATCTAACATCACATTTGAGTCCAAGTAACATAGATCATACATATTTTCTTGGTGTTGTTCCTATCCTTTTTAGTTAATTGTCTTAATCCGAAGTCAATCATGCGGACTTTTCTATATGACCCTTATAGTTTGCTTGAAATATTGGTTGTAGGTGCTAATGGAAGTTCAAAACAAAGCAGAAGTGAGAAGAAGAGTCGGAAGGCAATGTTAAAGCTGGGCATGAAACCTGTTACTGGTGTAAGCAGGGTCAGCATAAAGAGAACCAAGAATGTATGAATTTTCTGATTTTCTTTTCAAGTGGTTTAGCTACCTGATGAATGGTAATGTAACTTAAGTTTCTTTTGGATTCAGATAATGTTTTTCATCTCAAAACCTGATGTATTCAAGAGCCCGAATTCGGAGACCTATGTCATTTTTGGTGAAGCTAGGATAGAGGATTTGAGTTCTCAGCTACAGACACAAGCTGCCCAGCAGTTCAGGATGCCAGACATGGGATCTGTAATGGCGAAATCCGACACCTCTACTGCAGCTACTGGAGCACCAGCTGATGAGGAAGAGGAAGAAATCGATGAGACCGGGGTGGAGCCTAGGGACATCGACTTGGTCATGACGCAGGCTGGGGTATTGAGGAGCAAGGCTGTCAAGGCTCTTAAGACTCATGATGGGGACATTGTTAGTGCTATCATGGAGCTTACCACTTAGGAAAATCTCTTACGCCCTCTGGTTTGCTCTCGCAAGGCTGTCGATGAATTCGTAGAACCAGTAGCAATATTTTAGTTTAAGTTGAGCTAGGTTACTAGCTACTTGGTGGCTTGATTATCCTTTCATTTTTATGAAATTTTAGACAATTTTCTCAAAACCCATTATCTCTGTGACTGATTGCTTGCATACCCTCTTTTATAAGGAATTTTTGCAACGTGATTTAACACCTTTTTTTTTTTTTTTTGGTAATTAAGAACTTGGAGCAACTGAATTCATGTATGATCTGATGCGAGGACATTAGAGATTTGAGTACTTTGGATCCTATGATTTTCCTTTGCAAGCTTTTAGCGAAAGGGAAATGTGGGCAAGAGGGATGTAAAAATCGAACAGTGAGTTTCGTGATCCTAGTTGCATTTAACGCTGCGTTTTTATTTTCTTTTAAGTATTTGTCTCTCGTACGTATTTATTCTCATTAAGTATTTATGTTTCATGCATTTTTGAACATGGCACATATTTAAATACGAGTATTTAAGAGTCCTTTAAATACATTAAAAAAATTTTAAAAAAAAGAAAAATGTATTCGTATTGGATACATTCATATCCAACACACATCTAAATCAAGTAAATGGACAAGCAGTTAGCACAACATATACAAATACTTGAAGAATCACCATAAAACATCAGGAAACAAATAAAATAAGATCCCAAAATCTTCATGCTCATAGAAATAAGGTCCAGTAATTGTAATTTGATTTATTTCAGGGTGTCATGCCCCTTGGATTCGAATTATCGTAACATAAGACGCGAAAGATTGCCTGCATTATAACGTGTAGTGAATCAAGTTTTCAGGTTAAGTAGACACTAATCTATATTACTATGACTATGTAAGCTCGACGCTGCTACTACAAAAAGAAACAAAACCACCTTGCAGAGAGCTGTTTGCCTGGATAAAGAAACTAGATCTTTTAATCTGAATCCCAGAAAGTGAGAAAACATATTCCTTATCATCATCTTGTACATCGCTATTGGTAATCACGTCATGAATCCTTAAGGAGAGGGTTTATTCAAAATAAGTTTGAACAGCTTTTTTTACAAAGTTTGGAGAGCAAGACATGTTCTGAGCAACTCACAGTTGGTATTCCACACACTTAATACAAATGTTGTAAGGGGTAAACAAGACTGGACCGAATTTAAAATTCAGCCGTTGTGTCCTGACAGCTCCTCCTTCAACACATGTTCCCAGTCCAAAGAACACCCATCATAATACCAACCTGCAGAGAGTTGATTTCCCAGCCTGGTACTCCCAGGAGACTGTTTCATGCAATCGTGCTGGATGCATAGATGAAAATCCTTCACATCTAAAAGTTGTCCGGCATGGTTGGCCACTTGGTGCTGTGTAACTGATTCTGGATTAACACCCGAAATTCCATTGTCTGCTGTATCTTTATCGAGATCAATAACCTCTGGCAATAGTTTCATTTCCATCTCATTCGAATTCAAATCATCAATGACACGGCTTTTCAGCATATGGAACCTAGCCATTACAGGGGCTTCAACATCATCTGTATTGCAGGCGGCTCCTGTTACCGGTACAGGGGAGTCCTGGGATGGCTGGCCCGGAATTGAGCTATCCTTTACTTCAGTTGCCAATTTGTCAACCTGATTAAAATCCAAAGAAAGGTCAGCGCTTGATAGTTCATCCACATCTCTGGTGCGAACAGAATTTGAATTATTAAGCTGCTGTTTTAATACGTGAAATCTGGCTGTTACATCATCAGCATGGTAGCTGGAGCCTTTGATAGGTGAATTTTGGTTAGAAACAGCAGATGTTGGTCCACTCTCAGCCACTGCTATTAATTTCTTATCAGTGTTGATTTCAGCAGAAAGTTTAGATCTCAATATTTTGTCCTCGTCTAGTCTATCTCCCGACACATCTAAAGCTGAACAACAGATATAAACCTTGTATTAGATAGACAAATGAAAAAGTACAGGATTTTTTGCAGAAATTTCTAAAGCTTTTGCTTTTATTATGAACAAGACATCATCCAACGAGCATTAAGAAAATTTTTAACCTTTTTCAGATTCCAATTTGTGTTTTTCTATTTCGATCTTCATGTTATTAAAGCGAGCCATGCAATTGATGGAACACAAAGCAGCTTCTGCCTCGAGCCATAGATTCTTATAAAAGAGAACTTGTGGGTGTGCCTCTGCCCTTTCATGAAAATTCTCGATAAGAATCTTCTTTATATCCTGCAAATCACCAAGTGAGACAGAATATAAGCATGCTTTCGAATTTCATCTCTTTTTCCTACCTACCATAGAAAGAGAAATAATGAAATGAAACATTATCTGTCACAATACAGACAAATTGTCGAATAAGTAAATACCCGGGTCATCTTATCCGTTTTCGCTTTAATGTCAGTGCCTCTCTTGACAGAAACGGAATCCGAAAATTTCTCGTCTTTCTTAACAGAATGCTTCGCCTTCTCTTGTCCATACTGATTCGGAACATCAATAGCTGCCACCTGGGGCTTTTCCATGCTTATGGCCTGAGAAGAAAATTTTCATCCAAGTCATAAAAAAAATGCATTTCCGTGAAAGACTTCCAAAGGAAAAAGCATAATAGCAAAGAGCAATAGAATTTAGCATTTCAAATTTCCTAAAGTTAATTACAAAGCAATTAGACTAGAAAAAGAATATAAAAAACAGGGAAGCATACCTCATGAAGCTGACTAAAAAATGCTTCTTGTCCGATATTTTTTGACATGCATGCATCGAGATTGTTGACTACTTTTTCAAGGGATTTGAGATCTTGTTCCTTTACTTCACGTGTCTCATTGGAGCATTGATACAGAAGCAATTCCGACAGGTTATGCATTGTATCTACTAGAACACTGGTGTCGCCATTTGAAACTGGTTCTTTGCCAAAGAATTCAGAACGCTTGGTAGAAACGTCTTCAATGAAGGATGGAGAACATGTGAGGTTTTTTACAGCATGGCACAACATATGAGATGAACAGCAGCCCGAAACATCATTTGTCTTCATCCCAAGATTTACAACACTGGTCTCGGATCTGCACAAATTTCTCAAAGCCAACGTACCTTCTGCAAGACCATGTTGAATGGTGCAAGACGTCTTCTCAGCCTCATCCACTGACTTGTCGAATAAGACATGATCTTTCTTCAGATCACCTGCATCATCAGAGAATTTGATCTCACAGGCAGAAATTGCATTTTTGTGATAGGGTCCTGTTTTCTCAGCATCATCAGGTTGATGTTCTCGAGATGAGGTTATAGAGACTGAAGGCAATTTCAGAGAAGAGACTGAACCATCTTCCACATTCCCATTTCCAACAGTCATCCTAATTTCACCTGGTTTTCCTGAAGGAAGTTTAACCACATTAGCAGTCTTCATAGGGATAAATTTAAGCGCTTGACCATTTGACTCATCATGTGCTTCTAGTTTCTTTACAAGCTGTATGGAAACAGGCTCGAAGGATCCAAAAGGGGAATTATAAGAAGCTGGAGCTCCTTTCCAGCAAGGTGAGTCCACAGGCGGGTTGTAATGATCTAAACTCTCTAAAGAATTCTCTACCACAATGACTGGTTCATTATTATCAAGGGCCAAACTAAAATTATCTGGACTAATATGAGAAAAAGTAACTCCGGATTTTGCTCTGAACGAATGATCAGAAGCATCCTTAAAGGCCATATTTGATGTTGGAAGCTTTTCAGTCTTTGTTGCTGATGATTCCCCAGACAAATAACAATTTCCATCAAGGAGAAAGCCAAGTTGACTTGGATCAAACTCATTTTTGCCACCAAAGTTCAACAAATAATGTGGTTCCTTCACATAAGAGGCATATTTGCCAGTCAAATTTGTATCAGTTCCATTGACGCCAGTATTAACATTTTTTAATGAAACACGATTGGACGCTGAAGAGCATGCACCAACAGCTGGTGGTCTACCGACAATCCCAGTTGAAGTCTTCATGGCAAGCAGGCTACCAGTTGGTGTAGTACCATGCTGTCCCGCAGGTTTCTCATATGGAGTGCTGAATGGCACTTGATTGTTCTCACAATTCACTAGGTTCAAGGGCAGTACCTGCAAATCGGTTTCGGGGAGTGCCGAACTGGACCTGATAACTGATGTCTTCAAGTAATCCACAGGCATAAATGAAAGATTTTGCCCCAAGACAGGGTTATAATCTAGTTTTTCCATACTAGGAGGCCCAACCTGATTTTCCCTACCTGGTGGATAAATATCATGTGAAGTTTCTTCACATGTTTTTTGGCATTTGGAGGGATGAGCTCCTACAATCGGAGACAAAAAAAGGGTTACATACCATCCCTCTGAACTCTTCTTTATTATTATCCACTCGTTCCCCCCTTCCCCGGCTCTTCCCAAAGACTGAATTTGACAATCCAAAAGTACATAGGGATAGAAAGTGAGATAGGGGTAAAGAGAAAGCAAATATGCACTTTCCTACAATCATTGTGATCATGGCAAAATGACATATTTGCAACAAAACAAAATGGTTAGTACCCTTTTTCTCATTTTTGCATAATAGTGCAGGGTAAGAGAGAAAAGGCATCACAAATTTTCATATGTAAGAGTCCAGGTTCTGGGGACAAAATGCATGAGCCAGCATCCAGCTTTCAAGCGCGTGTAAGGACCATGAGCAATAAAAAAAACCAAAAAGGCACAAAAAATGGTCAGAAAACATTTGGGCAAAAGAAAAATCGACCAGTCATGCCAGCTGAGAGAACTCTAAATTAAGCAGGTTAATATATTTGAGTTTTAACAATAAGAAGGCATAATTCCACGCAAGTCACTTAAACAATGATCTAGGCAAGCTTATAAAAATCTGCAGGCAATCCTTATCTAGGAAAAATTGTGACAGACGATATATTATCATTCATCGAAAGCTTTAGGGGAGGGGTGGCGAGGGCATAGTGAATACCTGAATTAAAATATTTTATTATGTACACAAAGTGCATTTTATCACTGAAATTCTGCACGAGGGACAGACAAGACAAAAGGAAAGTAATGGAAATACAAGAACCATGTAAAGAGCAAAGACAAATACAATAGAGACAAAAGTAAATCATAAGAAACACAGAAGGGAACAAGTTTCAGGAACACGTTTACCTAAAAGTAGCATGTGTATTTAAAGAAGAAAAAAACATACCAAGGTTGACATTCTCCTCCGCATAAAAACTCCCACCAAGCTGAGCAGGGTTCAGTTTCTCAAAATCCCACAAGCCACCACCACCCCATTGAGCCCTTTGGTCCAAGCCAGCCAAGCTCTGCCCATTGAAAGTTGGCACATGAAGGGGGGGTGGTGAGGCATAGGCAGGGTAATAGGCTTTGGGTTCAAAAAGATCCGAATTTTGGTTATAGGAAGGAGTGGGACTTGGATCCAAATCCATCTGATGCAGTTGCGCAGGTTGCGGTGAATTAAAAGTATAAGGATTAGCATCAAGCCAATTCAAGGGTTCAGCCAAATCAACAAGTGGTTGGGTAGCTGTGGGTTGTGGGATGGATCGATCGACGGTGAAAGGTGGAGCTAAAGCTGATAAATTTGAAGATCCTCCTCCGTGAGCGTTCCCACCATAAGACCCAAATCTCATCATCGTGCTTTGTCCCAAAAGCTCGACTTCTGTAAGAAACGACAATAGCCTTTTCACTTTTCAGACAAGACAACAACTTCGGCATCAAACTTTGTATGGATAATAATAATAAGCAAATTAAGCCAAAAACATCATATCCATCATCGACTTTATTGATCATATCAATGGAGACGAAAATCAAATAGTTGAATCCAAATACCCAATTTTTAGAACTGAGAATTAAATGGCATCAACATCACCATCTTCATCACTTTGAGTTTTTTTTTTTCCCCACCTCAAAGGAACACATCAATAGATGATTTTAACCACAGCAAAATCCTTTACCTTAGATGAGATCCGAAAATAACCCAATATCAGAGACAACCTTCTATCAGGATAGCCCACCGTGAACGTCAGAGTTTGATAATTGTTGAATTAGGTGCTGCACCTTGCACGAGCCTCTCTTGTTTGGAACTATTGCCTAAGATCCTTCGAGTTTTAAATAACTTTCCAAAAGTCCCTACAGTTTTTTCGAAATGATTTCTCAACCCTCCTCTAATTTTTAACTTTCTTGTTCTTCTTAGTTCTTACTACCATGAATCACCATCATCCTTTATATATGCTCAGCTCCACTAAGACAGGCACGAGTAAAAGCTTCAAAACAAAAAGATTCAAAGTGCTGGTAACAAGAATTTGTTTTTTTTTTACTACAAATTCGTTAGTAATAAACTTTTCATTAGTCTATTTGCTAATACTAAGATAAAAAGTATTTGGTTATATAATAATTAGATATTGCATGCTTAATTAAAACAAATAGAATTTGGGTTATATGATAACTAGGCATTGCATACTCACTTAAAAATAAAAAATTAAAAAAATTATTTTGTTAAAAATAGTCATAAGAGTTTTGGATAATTTCATTTAAAAAATAAAAAAAATTACATGATGAAATCACATCGATAATATTAATTAAAAATTAAAAAATATAAATAACTTAAAATATGACTTTTAAATAATTTTATTAATTAAATTAACATATAATTAATTATTAATACTAACTCACGTATAATTATTTATATTTACTTTTAAAATCTTTTTATTTTTATTTGTTTATTAATAAAATATCTTAATATGGTTCTTTTATTATATACATTTTGGCCGAGTTAAATATTTGAGAGAAAATTCGACCTCTATTCTTTGAAGAAAGATACACTAATCATTGAATTAATATTCGAATATGTGCCGAAATACGCTTGTAATCAAGTACAAATCCTCAATTTAATTACCCAAAATTTAATACAAGGAGAGCATCGAATTACAAGACATTCAAGGTGCTAACCAAAACTACAAACAAGATTAACATAACAGCGACAACCCGAAACATAAGAACAGGAAATGACTTAAGCCGGCGACGAGCTGATAACTTCTTTAACCATCGAGATGGGACAACCTCTTCACAAAATGAAATAATTCTCTTTAAACTCAAAATATTGCTTTTGCTCGACTCACAAAGGGATATTTCCCGGGTTTCGTCCATGGTGCCACGAGCAACATCGCCGTCAACACTGATATCCTCTTCCTGCGAAGACAAACTTATTAATCTCCGATGCCAGATAGCTGGATTTGGCAGTGGCTTAATACCGTCATCAGTTAGAAATCATGTTACACAAACTTGGGTGTTAGATTCGGATACGGGTATGTTAAATTTTTTCTAAAGCATTACATGTATTTGGTGGGTATTTGGAGGCTATATTACTCAATTCAAGTGTGTCCGACACGAATATATTCGATTTTTTTTGTTAGTTTTTCCATATACTCAGAGGTTCCTTACCAGGTTACTTTCCTATACCCATTTCCAGATATGAGTCACATATGAATACTTTAAGAAACATAAAAGCCGGAGCAATATAGGTTACAAGCTTCTCACCTTCGTAAGAACTGGTTTGGAATCATCTTCCTTTTCTTCATGACTCCAATTCTTTATTGCATTGCCACAGTCAAGTGAAAGGACTTGAAGTTTGCACCTTCTTGGCGCATCACCCTGTGTCACAGAGTTCTCGGTGTTTGGTCTATTTCGATCAGGGCGAGACCTAATCCTGATTCCAGTGATAGCACTATCAACAGTATTCAGATGATTGCTCGATACTCCATTACTATTTGGCACATTATAGAATGCCCCTGCCCCAGAAACGTTAACATCCTGCTTGCAAATCTGAATCGTGCAATCTTGCGCAGTTGATTTAATCTCTAGAGGAGCTCCTCTGTTGGCAGTTTCTGCCCCAATCTGTGCATATCATATGCATGATCATATTTCATAACAGCACTATGACACATTTGAATAAAACTTGATGCACTACAATGTTCAATGGTAAAACTAGGAAGAATATCGGATAAACGATATGTAACTAGCTTGATTCTACTCACCGGCACCTGGGCTACTTCAGCATCCGATTCACAGAATGATCCGCCATCCTTAGCAAAGGCCATGGTCTTGGGTGTTTCACTTTCGATAATCGAATGCTTCTGACTGCCAGAGTCATCACTGTAGTAGTCATCAAAATCGTTTAGGATAGAATCCAAGAATTCATTTTCACTTGCGCCACGCTTAAGCTCCACAAAACTGAAATCGTTCCCAACATTATCGAACATCCAAGGGGCTCGCTCTGCTTGAATCTGTGAGTGCAAGGGAGAAAAGAGTTTGCAACCTAGTGGCTCCATCATCGAATCATAAAAATGATTCAGATCTTCTCCACGTTGATCCACCTGAAATTAAACAACATAAGTGCAACAGCTATGATTGCAAAATTATAAATTCAAATTCAGTTTCATTTTTCTCACCTCTGGAGGTACTATTTCTACCGGTTGACCTGTTACATCATGAGCTTGATAGCCATTGCCGTCGCACTCAAACATGGGTGCAACAGCGTTAGAAATCACTTCATTATGTAAAACCACAGGACAAGTTTCACTGCTATTGAGAATTTTTTCAGCTTCCCCTTCCACCATGGGAGAGTCTTGACGCACTTCTAACTCAGATTGCGCATCTTCAGTGTGAGACGATGAGCCATGATCAACGTCATCACCATTTATATCTTCAACAGTCTCATCTTGTTTCTTGAATAGACGACAAATTACAAAGGCATTCTGTAGAAGGAGAAAAGGAAAATGACAAATAAAAAATGAGAAAAACTGACCCATACATGTAAATCAAGCAACTGGTTTTTATGTTCTTCCAACTCTTCATATTTTTTAAAATATTCATGTCCAACACATATCTAAACATGAATATCTTAAAACTCTTATGAAAAAAATTAAATATATACATGTGATGCATACTCGCGTCCGATATATACTCAGACACTTACTCTCGAGTATGAGTAACAAACGCTGATTCAACACATCAACGGAATTAAAAACAGTAATTTAGGCAAGCGGACTCGCATAACTAATCTCGTATCAAAGTATAAATCATACCAAGGAATTCACAATATGAACTAATTTCCACTACCGATATTAAAACTTTGACCTTATTTTCCTAGATCATAATAACAGGGGTAGCTAAACAAGAAACTGAAATTCGAAACGAGATAAGTAAGAAAAAGGAAGGAACCTGTCCGGGCTTAGTGCCGTCAAGCTCATCGAGGGTAGTACGGTACTCGTGCATAACCCAATTGGTTCGTTTTCCCCTCGGAGCCCGGCCGGTGTAAAACACCAGAGTTTTCTTCATGCCGATCAAGCTGGACCCAGACTTAATCTTCCGATCCTTACCCGTAGCCTTCCAGTAACCAGCCACGGTTGCCCTGTTGAGCCTGTTGCCGTTGGGGTACTTCCGGTCTAGTGGGCAAAAGAAAAACCACTCCGGGTCACGACTCCTTATGGCGGACAAGTTAGGCAAATCCCACGGCTCGCATTTACAAACATCGATCTCGCGTATGACCCCGACGTCGTCGTTCCTTTCCCCGTTAATCTTAGACCGTAAGTAAAAATCGATCAACTCCTCGTCCGTTGGTCGGAATCGGATTCCGATGGGTAGTGAAGTCAGTGACACAACAGCAGCCATACTAAACCGTTGTTAACCAAAAAAAAAAGGGATTATTCGGGAACCTTAAAGAGGAGTAACAGAAGATTCAAAGAGGAATCAGTGCTTGGATTTTGAAGAATTTGGCTAAGATTTTACAGGGAAACGAAGATGTCCCACAGGCCAATCGTCATAGCTTGCTTTTCTTTTGCCTCTCAAGTTTCAAAGGGTATTATAGAGGAAAAAAAAAAACTTAAAAAGTAATTATTATTATTATTATTATTGTTATTATTATTTGTTTTCAACCTCAGATAGTACCCCCGTTTCAAATTAGATAATCCGTGTAATTCGTTATTTTATCATTATGCCCTTTTTCGACGCGCGAGATTCCTTTCCTTTCTCTTCACCCCTCCTCGTTGTTAGAGACATAGAGTCTCCAAGGGCGTAATTTTACTGACATATTAAGGGTGGTTTCGTCGAAACAAAGTGGAGCATTGAGTAAGTCAGACAATAAGGTTTTGACAAGTGGAAAAAAGCGCCGTACCTTGCCGTGGGGTCTACATAGGTAACGTGGCAACCTGTGAAAGTGCTGCTAACCTTTCCTTCGTTCCATTGGGTTTTTTCATTTTTCCTTTTTTTTTCATTTTTTTTCTTAGGATTCTAAATTCTTTAATTCTTTTTTTAATATTATTTTTGTCATACGCTATGAAAAGTAATTACATTGTTAATTACTAAAATATTGTCACATTAGTGAAATAAATCTTTTCATTTGATTTTTGAAGGAAATATTACATTGAATGAATAATTTTATTTTCAAAGATAATTAGTTTTTCTTTAAATAGATAGTTAATTATCTTTTTAAGTGAAAAAATATAGATACTTTTAATTATATTTATGTTATTATAAATTTTAATATTCCCTAAGGTAATTTTTTTTTTATATTTTAGTCAATTTTGAATGTCATATGACCCAAATTTAATCGAATAATTTATAATAATATAGATGAATTATTATCTTCTTTCCTTTTGCTAAAGCAAAAAGCAATTTAATTTGTTGAAATATATTTTTTTATATCATATTATTAATATTATTTGTAAAATTTAAAAATTACAGTAATAATTTCTCTTAAAGAAATTTAAAACTAAATTATTATATTTTATTAAGAAAAATCCAAATGATTAAGATTGGCAAAGCAAATGGAATGTATTTTCACCCACAATATAATTGGCAAAGGATTAGTTCCACGTATTGCAAGATTTTATAGTCCTACCTAGATCGGCTCAAGGGTCGGGTTATTCGTTCAAACCCGAAGGTCCATCCGAAATTTGAGAAGGTTCGAATAAATATAATAGGCCCCAAAAATGAGTCTGGATAAAAAAATAGGTCCGATTAAAAAATAGGCCGGGCCTTAGGTTCGACTTTCAAAGTCCGAGCCCAACCTAACCCGGCTTGATTTACTATTATATTATATTACATTATATTATATTATATTATATTATATTATAATGTAATTTTTATCACATAAATAATACATATATATATATAGTGTAAACTTTAAAAACTAAGTTAAATTATTTATATTTATAAACTTAATAAAACAAAATTAATAAATTAATAAAAATTAAATTTAAAAAATATATATTTAAAAATAAATTATAAGAAAATATAGTATGAGTGGGCTTAAACGGATTTGAATTATTTATTTACAAATATAGACGGGCTTGGGCAAAATTTAAAGTTTATATTTCAAGTCAGGCCGAGCTTGAGCAAACATATTTAATGTTATACCATGCTCAAGGCCACCCGAATCCGATCTAGCCCGACTCACAAGCATATTTAATCCCGCTAAAAGATTTAAATTTTATATTTTAGGGTTTACAAGTATTTTATAACCATTTAAATTTTTTTTGAAAAGCTTATTATATCAAATTAATATCTTTAAAAAAAATAATGTTTTTTTTTTTCACTTTAAGAAACTTAACAAGCACGTTAAACTTTCCCACCATGATCGAAATAAAAAAGGTAAATAGTGAACAATTTTCGTCTCAGGTGTGAAAGGAAGAAATTTTTTACCCGACGCAACCGTACCATCAAAAAGCTCGAATCGCGACGAAAGAGCAAACGGGTAATTATCTATTAGCCATTATAATTATTTCGTATTATTTTTATATCATAATTATATTAAATATATTTTAATATATTAATAATTTTATATTATATAAATATAATATATTTATATTATTTATATTAAAATTTTATTATTTTTATATTATATTTTAATTATTTTTTATATCATATTATATAATTTACATTTTTTTATCAGTCAAGTTAAACTACAATCAAAGATATCCTTTCTTTTTTTAGGTCCAAATCGAGCTTTGCTCGGCCACCTAAATATTAATATATAATTTTATTTTTATTTTAATATTTATATATTTTTATAATTAAATTTAAATAAAATTTTTAATTATTAATAATAATAGTAATATGAATTAATTTTAATCACTAAAATTTTTATCAAAAATTTAATATTATAAATTAAGTTTTCAATTAAATAAACTAGTAACATGCTCGCACGATGCTGCGAGAATTGTTCTTTTTTATGTAATAAAGAGTAAGAGCATTTTTTGTATAAATTTAATATATTATAATAATAGTAAAAAATATAAAAGAGGAATATTATTTTTTCACTTCAAATCTCCATCGTGAGGAGAAAATATCAAAGATAAGCAAAAAACTTTTAAAACTTCATAATAAAATACAATATTCAACATTCATTTACAACTGAAAATCTAAATTTTACTGGTGATTGCCTCGTGTAATCGCAAGCTATTGGTACTAATACATACATTTGATATTTATCATATTTGCTTTTCAATTTGAGTTAGTTTGCTTAGCAATGTTCACAAATTCCACAAAAAGCTTTGCTTATAAATGAAAATCATTGCAGTAATAAATTGTTACAAAAAGCTTCTGCAATATGACTTATAAGAATTAATGCTACCAAATTAATCTTCGCTCACCATCTCAAATCTGCAGGAACAATAGAAATAAAGGTGTTTTTGTAGAAAGTCTTAGTTATTTTTTGCTTGATTTTTATAATTGATTGTCAATCTCTAATGGAAACTTAAAACATTTAATATTTATTCATGAAAATTTATCTAAGATAAAATATTCATTTTAAAAGTTTAAAAGTCTGCACAATGCACACAGATAAAAACAGATTTTGGTACGATGACAAGCAAAATCTAATGGGAAAAAAACCTTTACCGCAAAAATGCTTGTATTCTTTTTTAAAAAGAATTCTTGGGAGCAAGTAAAAATAAATAAAAAGCTTATGAAATATAAATACGCAAATGCCACTATAAGCATATCCAATGTGCAATTAAAAGAGATACAACAAAGAATTCATTTTCTTCTATCGATAAATTACATGATTTATACAAAATATAAACTTTAAAATAAACTAAAAAACAGTTTTTTTTTAAAAAAGGGAAATTCTTAATGCTTACATGCATTAATAGTAAAATTTATAATTAAGCTTGCAAAAAGGAAAAGCAAAAGACCTATGTAAAAGAATTAGACCAATTGATTGATTAATTGTTGTTTTTAAAGGAAGATAACAAAAATGTTAATGCACATTAACATTGGTGCTTATATGGATGTGAGTTTAATGGTATAACTTTCAAGATATTTTGTATCTGAAATAAAAAATATATGTTAAGTATTTCAACATTGAGAATTATCTATTCAAAAATTAATTTTAAAAATGATATCATTCATACTATTCATGTTTTGTAAATGCCTTAAGAATTGTTACATAAATGGTGGTCATAATAGCAAATTAAATTTAAAAATAGTAATGAGTTCTTAAAGGATAAATCAAATCTTATTTTAAAATTTAATCTTTACATCCTTTGTTGCACAATTAATAAGAGTAGAGATTTAAAAAACAACAATTGCCATATATTTGATTTATTTGCCTTTGAAAATTACATTCACAGCTTTGGCTATAACCATTTTTAAAGTAATATCCATCAAAAAGTGTTCCATCTACAAATACCATAAATAAAACAACTAGGCAAAACACGTATCCATCAAAGCAAGTTTACCCAATAATAAGTAAAACCACAATAATCACTCAAAAAACATATTGGTATGCCTTATGCTTAGATTTTATGTGAATATCGACAAAAAATCACTGATGTCTTTCTCACCCAAATCGAAGATGAAGCAACTAAACAAACCTAAGGAGGATGCCTTATTCTTCTTTCCTTTTTTCTGTTGTTCACATAGGATTTTAGGAAATCCAAGCTAAAAAATTACGAAGAAGAAAGAAAAGGAAAAAAAATTGAAAAATACCTTTTCTTTCCATATATTTTTTTCTCGTTATTGTTTTTTTATTTTTTTCCCCTTTGCTATCCCTAACTCAGCATTTCTTCTTCTCATTATTTTTTTAAGTGAAAAATGAAAGAAAAAGA